>ML303903.1:0-86837 GCA_005239505.1 Nicotiana paniculata
AGTAATAGTAAATTAAATGAAATCATGTCAAGACCAGGGCAAACCAACATTGTGGTCAACCCAAACCAATTTCCCCGCCCCAAACTACAAAAGTTTCTTTGAGTGGAGAGTCAACAGGGAACACAGAAGCATTAACCGGGGCAAATCACGGACC
Organism: Nicotiana paniculata; assembly: GCA_005239505.1. Lineage (NCBI taxonomy): Eukaryota > Viridiplantae > Streptophyta > Magnoliopsida > Solanales > Solanaceae > Nicotiana > Nicotiana paniculata. Next base: position 155 of record ML303903.1, read on the forward strand.
CGCCGATTGCCTAATATTATCTCTCTTTCTCCTTTACTTGAATTTTTGTGGTTTAGTTTTAAACTTAACCTTTGGACCCTATGCAGATAGCTCAGAATTAGACAGCTGACACAAAAAATTTGTACATAACAAATCACCTATTTAAAAAATCGGAGCATCTTGTACAAAATGAATCGTTGGCTTCACCAATTGAAGTCATGTACATAGCAAACCACCCTCTCAACAAATTGGAGCACCCTGTACAAATGAGTCGTCATCTTCACCAATTAAATTCCTGTATATAGAAAACTGCCAGCTCAATCAATCGAGCGCCCTGTACAAATCGAACATTGGCTTCGCCAATCGGAGCCTTGTATATAGCAAACTGCAAACTTCGCCAACAAAGTAATTCGCATCACCACGACATTGCAATAGATGCCAAAATAGACAATCACAAACCTCGTCACCGACATTCTGCAAATTGATGGCCGCAACTTAGTTTAGCAGTGAAGAGTATCTCTTGAACATGTTTTCATTTAATTTACTATTACTTTGAATGTCTTAACGTTTTGCTCTTGCAACTTCAGTCATGATTACGGTTTTAGTCAATCATTCCCAAGCAGAGATTACTTTACATCTAAGTGCAAAGATCTCCTAACAAGCGGAGAAGCACTCTACAAATAAGACTCTCCTAACAAGCGGAGACAATATTCAACTACTCTGACAACTGTGAAACGATAGACAACCCGACTAACAAATCGAGTCAAGATCGAGTATCCCATCATCCCGATCCCAAATAAAGGCTCGCTGGTAGCCAGAAATCATCATTCCTAAATCTTTTTACATTGCATCTTAATATATTCTGCATTACAATATATTGGTCTACGTGTATTTCATTTGTTTTGCAGGAATGAACACAACGTTATGGGCACAGCCAACCCATTAGCGGGCATAAGATCCCAACTCAAGACGATCAGTGAAACTCAAAACTTTCAAATCCTTCAAATCAAGACGCAAAATTCAAGCTATCATCTTCCATCTCGCCGTATCGTCACAATACGATAGTGGGCAATTCTTGTGAGTGTCGTTTCCCAAAAATCACTACTCCAGAACTACATGAGGCCTGATCCTCATTAAGCCCGAGGTATGTAAGAAATTTAAAGCCAGAAATGGGCCCCAATATTCCCAAATCTTTCTAGATTCTTCCTTCACTCAATCCTGCAATTCACCATCCCCATTTCCTGCAATTCACCATCCCCATTTCCTGCAATACTAGCCTAAAAATCGGGACAAAATTGGCTTTGGTTCAATTTCTTTGCCTGAAAACTCTTTCATCATCTTCGGTCAAAGAGGGGCAGTTGTTGAGGCAAATTTTGACCTTTTCTTCTTAAATTAATTTATTGATACTTAATGATCTACAATAAATGTTTTAAACTGTTTCTCCAGTCTCAAACCTATTCATATAAATTAATATAAGTGATAGTTTTGAAATTTAATCGCGCAGTGTTATCATTACGTAATTACAAATTTATTTACTATTTTTAACATTATTAAAATAATTTCTATATATACATTACGTAATAACTATAATTGATATTATAAATTACTCTTTAATTTCTAGTTAATTATATTATTATTGTGAAATTCGAAAATTCATACTACAATTTAGGAAAATAATGTATTTATAGATAATTAATTAATGTAACTAGTACTATACATAGTAATTATAATTTTTACCACATCTATTGAAAACTATTAAATTTATTTAAATTAAATTCAAAAAAGGGTTAAAAGACCAAAAGGCTACAACTGCAGCTCTCAATGTAATGCAAAATGGCTATTTATTTTTGGCCCAATGCATCAGCCGAATCTGAAAAAAGATCCATTGTAACGACCTGGCCGGTTGTTTTGAGTGTTGTAGAATTCTTTCATTCATTTAGTGCCTATTGTATGCTAAATTGTTGATATGTGACTTGTCAAGGTAGTTGGTTTGCTCCTGAGGATGTTCCGGAATGAGTTGGGACACTTAATCCCAAGGTTAGAAGCTTAAGTTGAAAGAGTTGACCGGATGTTGACATACGTGTAAATGGCTCCGTAATGGAGTTCTGATGGTTCTGATGCCTCCATTGGGTGATTTGGGATTAGGAGTGTGTCCGGATAGTGATTTAGATGTCGTAGTTGATTTTTGCTTCAAATGGCAAAAGTTGGAAAATTAGAAGTTTGAAAAGTTGAGAAGATTGACCGAGATTTGACTTTTTGGTTACCGGGCTCGAATTTTACTTGTGGAAGTTGGAATAGGTATGTTGTGTAATTTATCAATTGTGTACAAAATTTGAGGTCAATCGGATTTGATTTGATATGTTTCGGCATCGAATGTAGATGTTGGAATTCATTAGTTTTCATTAGGCTTGATTTGGAGTATGATTCATGTTTTTGATGTTTTTAAAAGTGATTTGAGGCTTCGACTAAGTTCGTATCGTATTTTAGGACTTGTTGGTATATTTAGTTTAGATCCCAGGAGCCTCGGGTCGATTTCTGATGGTTAACAGATCGAATTTTTGACTTAAGGCAAGGCTGAGCAGTCCTAGACTGGTGTGGTCGCACATGCGAAGGTCTTGGTCACAGATGCGTGGATGGAATTGCAAAAGTGAGTTTTGCTGGGCTGCTTTTGGTTCGAAGGTGCGGGGAAAATTCCACATCTGCGAGACCGTAGATGCGTGTTTGGTTCCGCAGAAGCAGAGGGTGAGCTTGAAGGGGAAGTTCGCAGAAGCAAACCTTGTTGCACAGGAGAGAGTCTGCAGATGCGAGATTTGGGCCGCAGAAGCGATGGAGTTGATTTTTAAGTGTGTTCTGCAGATGCGGAAATTCGACAGCAAAAGATGCATCGCAGAAGCACAGGAAAGGGTTGCAGGTGTGAAAGCATTGGGCAGAATATAGGTCAAAGGGTTCCGAGGTTTTTATTATTTTATGACTTTGAAAACACGGATTAAGGCGAATTTTGAGAGGGTATTCGAGTGATTTCTCAAGGTAAGTCAATTTTGATCATTTTTATGCAATAATATTAATTACCCATTGAATTTCCCACCTAGTTATGTGTTTTTAAGGTGGAACTTGGGAGTTTTGGGCTAGGGATTGGAGAGTCAAATTTGGGGATTTGAGTGACGATATGGTGTCGGAATTTGGTGAATTTGGTATGGTTAGACTCGTGATTGAATGGGTGTTCGAATTTTGTAGCTTTTATCGGATTCGAAAACGTGGGCCCGGGGTTTACTTTTTGAGTTGAGTTTTTGACTTTTGATTAAGAACTTAGCATTTTCATATGGAATTGATTCCTATAGCTTGAGTTGATTGTATCAAATTTTTTGTGGATAGATTTGAGGCATACAGAGGCCGATTCGCGAGGCAAGGGGTTATTGGAGTAGAGATTCACACATTCAAGGTAGAGCTGCTTGGTCGTCTCAGTCCCTCGGAGTTCTTGCCTTATTAGTACTGTCAGCTTGTATTTCAACATTAATGTATTTCAATCCTTGAGATCATTCCATGTAATTAACTAGAGTTCTTGACTCTGCTTTTCTAGTCTTGGGTGGTTGTTATGATTATTGGCACGTAGGCTTATTCTGATTTTGTCTCGGCACTTCTATTAAACCATATTTCGAATTATCATTATAAAAATTGGCTTAATTGTTATAGAAATTGGCTTGCCTAGTCTTAGAGACTAGGTGCCATCAGGACATTCTACGGAGGGAAGTTGGTGTCGTGACACATACGCATGCGGTGGTGTAAAGATTTGGGGTTGAAACACATGCGGTGAGATAAGGTGGGCTCAATACGCGTGGATGCTAGGAGAACTACTAGAAGCCACGCGGTGTGATAAGGTGTGCCAAAATGCGGGAAGCTATTTCGGAAAAATGATTTTCAAAACTAAATGCAAGGCTCTCACGGTGATATGAGGAAAGATTTTGAATTGATTTGTGATTTGAGACTACGAGGTGGTACCTCGGTAGTGACTCTTATTAATACTTTCTATTTCGACACTTATGTTTTTGTTGTTTTGTTCCATGTCATAGTATCCCTTTTTTATGTGAAGCGTTATTTGCCTAACTTTAGTGTAGCTATTCTTGGTGTATTTATTTAATTGTGTCATTTATATTGTTATCATTATTTCACTATTATACAGTTGTACAGTTTCTTATTTGTTGCAGTAAGGCTTTGACCTGACCTCGTCACTACTCTATCGAGGTTAGGCTTGGCACATACTGGTGACCATTATTGTGTACTCATACTACACTTTTACACATCTTTTTGTGTAGATCCAGGTACCTCCTACCAGTCAATGCACTAGCAAGAGCTCCGCTTCGGAGACTTCAAGATATATCTTCCGGCATCCGCATGTCTCATATTTCCCCTTTACCTAGACTATTCTATTTCCAAATCCTTTTATAGACATTGATGTATAGGGATATTCAGTACCACTATATAGAGCTTGTAACTTGTATTTGCCGAATTTTGGAAAATTATAAATACTGAGTTCCAGAGTCTATTTTATATTAGTTGTTGAGTTATTGAGGCTTTAATTACTATTTCAATTATATTCTGCATGAATGTTAGGCTTACCTAGTCTTAGAGGCTGGGTTCCATCACGACGACCTACGGAGGAAAATTAGGGTTGTGACATGGATTGAGTAAACGTGTTTTGAGGTAAGTGTCTTGCCTAACTTTGTGTGGTGGAATTAACCCTTAGGATTGGTGTTGTTTTGTGTTAATTATAATATGTTGAAGTCGTGTACGCAAGGTAACGAGGGTGTTCACGCGCTAAATATGGTAATTGATCGTTTTAGCTACGAAGATTTTTCCATGCCTTTAATTGAGTTGGCTTAACATGTTATATTCATCATCATTAGTCTATTTTCATATGCTTTACTTGACATCATTAATACATGTCTTATCTATTATCTAGTAATTGTCTTCACATGTTTAGTTGAAGGTATCGTCCTCTCAATTCCTTATTAATTATTTAACTATTGAGTTCCTTTACTTGAAGTTGTTATTCGTTGGAATATCTTATTGTTGAATTTGGTGTTGAAGTTATAAAGGTCGTGATTCACATCGAGACAAAGTTGTAAATTTGTTGAAATATCATTCTTGTTGAGTTATTTACTTTCGGTTGCTATTATTAAGACTCTTGTACATATTGTGGAGTCATGGGCTACTTAATTGTAAAAACACCATTATTATTGACATCTTTGGAAAGTTGTGGTATCTGGCACTTGAGGTGCGATTTGTGATATATTTTGATATTGATACGCATGCAATGATATAAGGAATGGGGTTGAAATGCATGCAGTGAGATAAGGTGGACTTGATACGTGTGTTTGTAGTAGGGAACTACTTGAATCCACGCAGTGTGATAAGGTGGTGTAAAACGCGAGTAGTTATTTCGAGAAAATAATTTTCAAAACTAAATTCAAGGCTCCCGTGGTGATATGAGAAAAAGATTGTGATTTCAATTATGAAATTAAACTACGAGGTAGTACCTCGGTAGTGATTCTTGTTTATACCTTTCAATTACATCACTTGTTTTTTGTTTGCGTTTTTTCCTTCGCATTTTATTCTCTGTTTGCTTCTGTGATGTCTTTATTGCCTTAGGTCAATGTAGCTATTCTTATTATAATTCTTCAATGTATCATTGTCATTGTTTTTTTTCATTATCATATTGTCATTTAACTGTTAGTTTTCTTATCTATTTTACTAGAGTCTTGACCAGTCCTCTTCACTACTCTACCAAAGTTAGGCTTGATACTTACTCGATATCATTGTGGTATACTTATGCTACAGTTCTGCATATCTTTTTATGCAGATCCAGGTATCTCTTACCAACATAGGCACCAGCGAGTCGAGCTCGTATTTCGAGACCTCAAGGTATACTTTTTCTGTTGAGTTGCAGAGTCATTTATGATAGTTTTTGAATAATTCGAAAGTTCTATCATTTTTCTCAGTTAAATTCTTAATGTATGTTACGATTACTTAGTCTTAGAGACTATTGTAACGACCTGATCGGTCATTACGTAGAAATTGCATTTAAAATTACTGTTATTGACTTGTCATAGGTTGATTATAATGTTCTTGATGTGTTAGAGTTGGTAGGCTAGGAATCGGAATTGTTGTGGTGAGAAATTAGCCATTTAGTCTTAAAAATAGCCTTAAATTGGGAAAAGTCAATTGAGGGTTGACTTATTGGGAAATGACCTCGGAATGCGGATTTTATGGCTCGGATAGCTTCGTTAGGTGATTTGGGACTTAGGAGCGTGCTCAGAATATTTTTGTGATGTTCGGTGTAGAATTAGGCTTGAACTGGCGAAAGTTAGTTTTTGGTAATTTTTGGTCGGCAGTGGAAAATTGGCTATTAGGGTCGGAATGGAATTCCCGAAGTTGGAACAGGTTCGTAATGTCATTTTGGATGCGTCCGCAAAATTTTAGGTCAATTGGAGTTGTTTTGGATAGTTTCGACATCATTGGTAGATTTTAGAAATTTCAAAGTTCTTAGGCTTGAATTCAATGTAAATCTGGTGTTTTGATGTTAGCTTTGGTGTCTTGAGAGTGCAAATAATTTGGAATAATCAATTATGATGTGTTGGTAACTTTGGTTAGGGTCCTGAGGGGCTCGAGATGGATTTCGGTTGGTTAACGGGCATTTTTGGACTTAGAGAATTGTTGGTTTTCTGGTTTTTCTGCAACACGGATCTGTGAATCGCGATCGCATCGCAAGGGCTGCGATCGCGTAGAACACTCTGATGGCCAGGAAAAATTGTGCATCGCGATCGCGTGAATCGGGTTGCGATTGCGTAGGTTTGGAAGAAGGTGAAGTGCGATCGCGTGGCCTAGGTCGCGATCGCATAGGGTCATGACAGGCGCCTGAGAGGTGAGGTCAATTGGTCTTCGCGATCACGTGATGTTGAGCTGCTATGAACCGCGATTGCGTGGCTTTTTCCGCGATCGCAGTGAAGAAATTGTTGGGCAGCATATAATTAAACCCTCCGCGACTTAAACCCTTTTTACACCATTTTTGTAAGGGCAGAGAGCTTTGGGGGCGACTTTTGAAGAGGGAAATCATTGTTCTTCATAGAGGTTAGTGTTTTGGACCTTAAAACTCATTTATGGATGATTATAAAGCATAATATCAGTGTTAAATTAATAAAACTCAGTAGAAAAAGGTAGGTTTAGGGCTTGAGATTTTAAGACCTTTAGGGATTGATTTGAGGGGTCAAACGAACTCCGATTTTAGTGTTCTTTATATGTACGGACTAGTGGGATGATGAAGAACAGTTTGGTGTAAAAAATTATTAGTTTCGGGACATGGGCCCGGGGGTCGGGTTTTGACCAAATTCGGGTTTTGGACTAAATTTGATATTTTTTCGATTAGTATTTATTCCTTAAGCGTAAATTGATGATAAAAATCTGAACTTGGTAGATTTGGAGCACTAGAGGCCGGATTTAGAGGCAAAGGCAGTGCGGAATAGTATTTTAGCAGGTTTTGAGGTAAGCAAAGTTTCCAAACTTGGTTCTGAGGATTCGAAACCCCGAGCTAAATGATTTATGACTATTGTTGAGGTGACGCACATGCCAAGTAACGGGCGTGCAGGCCTGCACCGCGTTTGTGGCCTGGCTTATCCCATGGCACCGCTTAGTTAATATTCGCTGATTAAATATGTACTTCTGTTAATGTGGTAATTGTGAACCTGTTAGAAATCATGTTAAGTATAAATGCTAGGCTTCACGCCGAAAATGCTGAGACACGAGTGGTCGTATATTACTGTCTCATTTTGTGATTATTTGGTGTCATATACTAAGTCCTGTTATAGCATATCACTTCATATCTCAGTCTCAGTATTGTTAATTATGTGTATACTTATCATTGTTTCGGGCTGATGGAGGCATCTCTGATCCATGTGAGTGAGACTGAAGAGTAATTACCGAGTGAGGCCGAGAGCCTGTTATTGAGACACTTATGAGAATTTACTGCACACTGCAACAATATTTAAATCATGCCTTCGTTGGCTTGATATCGCGCTTGGGCCACTAGGGCCCCTCCAAAGTCTTTACTCCCCCAGTGAGCGCATTTATGCGAGGGATGGATCTTCCCTGGCATGGATCTTGTCTGAAGTGGATGTTATGTAAGGGATGGATCTTCCCTGGACATGGATCTTGTCTGAAGTGGATGTTATGTGAGGGATGGATCTTCACTGGGCATGGATCTTGTCTGAAGCTGATGTTATGAAAGGGATGGATCTTCCCTGGATATGGAAATTGTTCGAATGTTGTATTCCAGAGATGGATTTTCTCCATGGGGGCTGGACTGGCCTTCTTCCTCAGTACGGAGTGACTACGGTCACTGGTGTTTATGCATATTCCGGGATGGAACTTCCCTGGGCCTGAGAGCCATATATAATACTAAGTGGACTTCTGTGGGAGAGCTGTGAGCACTATGTGCATATCCATAGTGGTTTCATACATATATTTTCTGATGGCATGTAGAGTATAATGGCATAGTTGGCATATTTTCTCATCCTGATAAACTGTTAGCATGTCTAAATTCTGTATAATATTTACTGTAACATAATTGAGGTTTTGTCTGTCACTACTTCTTAGCCCATAGTTTGGGTTCGTTACTTCTGAGTTGGTGTACTCACGTTACCCCCTGCACCTTGTGTGCAGACCCAGGTACACCGGGACCCGGTAGTGGATATTGAGCAGCTGCCAGAGTTTTCATTGGAGTTGTCGAGGTAGCAGCTGGCGATCGCGACCTCGCCTTCTCTTTCATGTTCTACCTGATGTTCTTTATTTTGAGACAATGTTGTACAGTTCTCCTTTTCTTTTGCTTTATGTTATAGTAGCTCGTGACTGTGTGACACCGGATCCGAGGTCGGAGGTTTTAAATTTAGTTTCTTCAAATATTGTTTTAAACTTCAGATTCTTAGTATTATTAATAAATTCGTTTAAAAATTGCATTTTTATTGGAAATTGAAGTTAGCTTAGTTAAAAAGGGAGGCTTGCCTGGTTCTACGACAGGTGCCATCACGACTCCGAAATTGGGCCGTGAAAAGATGGTATCAGAGCGCTAGGTTAAATAGGTCTCAGCAGTCATGAGCAGGTTTAGTAGAGTCTTGCGGATCGGTACGGAGACGTCTGTACTTATCTTCGAGAGGCTGCAGAACCTTTAGGAAAAATCTCATATTCTCGAACTCTTTTCGTGTGAATCCATTGATTCAACCTGAAACGTAATTCTTTGAACTCCTTTCATGTATTCAAACGCGCACGTGAGCGCTCGGTTTCAGTAGTGCATCGATGGCTTGTGACTTCCATGAATGGGATGTGATTTTAGCATGCTTGGGGCAAGTCTGGCGGACTTGAGGCCGGATTTTTGTCTGTGGCTTGAGTGCCGAGATTTCATTAGTGTGAGCATATGTATTGGGGACTTATATGTCCGTTGGTGTTCTTATTGACGAGACTTAGTGACTAGATGACAATGTGGTGAGTGTGATTTGAGGGTGAGATGTGTTTATATTGTGAGAACCGTTGGGTGTTTGATTTCTGTCTGGAGTTGGCATATGGCCTCGAGTCGTGAGTGTATGGGAAGACCTCTTATGTTGTTTTGTAGCAAGTTCTCTTTTACCAGTAATTGATAAATGTTGAAAATTGACTTAGATCACTTGTGGGAGTTGGCACGGCTATGGAAATGGTGAATATGAGGTTGGAGATGATTTGGGATGTTTAATGGTTTGAGTTATGTATGAGCTTATGAAGGATTTAGTTGAATCCCACTGCGGTATTGTGGCAGTGATAGCGTATGGGCATGTGAGTTACTGTGTGTTTTGATCTATGGCTTTGAGCCAAGTGGGGAAGTCTGCTAATTATTAGTTGGTTTCCCGATGATGTGCTATATTGGTTTCAGTTTGGGGAATACTGGTGGATTAGTTATGACCTGTAGAGGTAGAGTTGAGAATTACTCGAGTAATCGAAGTAGTGTGCGTAAAATAGGAGTTTGCTTGGTTGCCTAGGGGGTGTGGGTTACTCCGTTGGGTTTTGGTGTGGTAAGGGATACGGTTAGTTCTTTGGGTGCTTATGAGGTAATGAGTTTTCTACATGTGTTTCCTAGCAATGCTATTGGGTGTTGGTGACCTGCGTAGCGTGGTTGAGTTAGAAGGATTCAGTTCTTGGCTAGTTGGGTACGTAGTTCTTGTGGCTCGGAAGAGGTTATTTACCAGTATTGGGTTGTTATAAGCAACTATTGTGATTATGAGTTATCGCCATGAGTGCTTAAGTCATGCAGTGGATCATGGTATTTCATCTTGGGTTATGGATATGACTTGTTACAGTGTGCTCAAACTTATTCAGTTTATAGAGTTGGGATTTTGATCTTGTAAATTGATTCATAAGTGAAAATGTAGTTCTAAGATTTATGGGTCAAGATTGGATTTCGAAATTTCAACTGTGTTGTGCTATTAGACCTATATGGGGTAGAGTGACGTGGGATCACCTTCGAATATGTGCATGGAAGGTTACACACCAATTTTTGGTGGTGTTGGAACAACTCTAGGCACGTTCGAGGACGAACGTATGTTTAAGTGGGGGAGAATGTAATGACCCGATCCGTCATTACGTAGAACTTGCATTAAAAATTACTATTATTGACTTTTCATAGGTTGGTTATACTGTTCTTGATGTGTTAGAGTCGGTAGGCTCGGAATCGGAATGGTTGTGGTGAGAATTTAGCCATTTAGTCTTAAAAATAGCCTTAAATTAGGAAAAGTCAACTTAGGGTTGACTTATTGGGAAACGACCTCGGAATACGGATTTTATAGCTCGAATATCTTCGTTAGGTGATTTGGGACTCAGGAGTGTGCTCGGAATATTTTTGTGATGTCCGGTGTAGAATTAGGCTTGAATTGGCGAAAGTTAGTTTTTGGTGATTTTCGGTCGGCAGTGAAAATGGGCTATCAGGGTCAGAATTGAATTCCAGAAGTTGGTACAGCTTTGTAATGTCATTTTGGACGTGTCTGCAAAATTTCAGGTCAATCGGAGTTGTTTTGAATAATTTCGGCATCATTGGTGGATTTTAGAAATTTCAAAGTTCTTAGGCTTGAATCCGATGTAAATCTGGGGTTTTGATGTTAGTTTTGGTGTTTTTAGAGTGCAACTAAGTTTGAATAATCAATTATGATGTGTTGGTAAGTTTTGTTGGGGTCCCGAGGGGCTCGGGATGGATTTCGGTTGGTTAACGGGCATTTTTGGACTTAGAGAATTACTGGTTTTCTGGTTTTTGTGCAGCAGGGATCTGTGAATCGCGATCGCATGGAAAGGGCTGCGATCACGTAGAATTCTCCGAAGGCTAGGCAAAATTTTGCATCGCGATTGCGTGAATCAGGTTGCGATCGCGTAGGTTTGGAAGAAGGTGAAGTGCGATCGCGTGGGCTAGGTCGCGATCGCGTAGGGTCATGACAGGCGCGTGGGGGGGGAGGTCAATTGGTCTTCGCGATCGCGTGCATTTGGTTGCGATCGCGTGAGGTTGAGCTGCTGTGAACCGCGATCGCGTGACTTTTGCCGCGATCGCAGTGAGGAAATCACTGGGCAGTATATAATTAAACCCTCCGCGACTTAAACCCTTTTTACACCATTTTTTACGGACAGAGAGCTTTGGGGGCGATTTTTGAAGAGGGAAATCATTGTTCTTCATAGAGGTAAGTGTTTTGGACCTTAAAACTCACTTATGGATGATTATAGAGCATAATATCAGTGTTAAATTCACAAAAATAAGTAGAAAAAGGTGGGTTTAGGGCTTGAGATTTTGAGACCTTTAGGGATTGATTTGAGGTGTCAAACGAACTCCGATTTTAGTGTTCTTTATATGTACGGACTCGTGGGATGACGAAAAACAGTTTGATATAAAAAATTTTGAGTTTCAGTACGTGGACCCGGGGGTCGGGTTTTGACCAAATTCGGGTTTTGGACTAAATTTGATATTTATCGATTAGAATTTATTCCTTAAGCATAAATTGATGATAAAAATCTGAACTTGATAGATTTGGAGCACTCAGAGGCCGGATTTAGAGGCAAAGGCAATACAGAATAGTATTTTATCCGGTTTTGAGGTAAGTAACATTTTCAAACTTGGTTCTAAGGGTTCGAAACCCCGAGCTAAATGATTTATGACTATTGTTGAGGTGACACACATGCCATGTGACGGGCGTGCGGGCGTGCACGGATTATTTGAGGCTTGTCTTATCCCATGGCACCGCTTAGTGACTATTCCCTGATGATATACGTACTTCTGTTAACGTGGTAATTATGAACCTGTTAGAAATCATGTTAGGTATAAATGCTAGGCTTTACACTGAAAATGCTGAGACCCGAGTGGTCGTATATTACTGTCTCATTTAGTGATTATGTGATGTCATATACTCAGTCATGTTATTGCATATCACTTCATATCTCAGTCTCAGTATTGTTAATTATATGCATAGTTATCATTGTTTCGGGCTGATGAAGGCATCTATGATCCATGTGAGTGAGACTGAAGAGTAATGACTGAGTGAGGCTGAGAGCCTGTTATTGAGACAGTTATGAGAATGGACTGCACATTGCAGCAATATTTAAATCATTCCTTCGTTGTCTTGATATGGAGCTTGGGCCACTAGGGCCCCTCCGGAGTCTTTATACCCCAGTGAGCGCATTGATGTGAGGGATGAATCTTCCCTGGACATGGATCTTCTCTGAAATGGATGTTATGTGAGGTATGGAGCTTCCCTGGACATGGATCTTGTCCGAAGTGGATGTTATGTGAGGGATGGATCTTCCCTTGGCATGGATCTTGTCTGAAGCTCATGTTATGAGAGGGATGGGGATTCCCTGGATATGGAAATTGTCTGAATGTTGTATTCCGGAGATGGATCTTCTCTGTGGGGGCTGGACTAGCCTTCTTCATCTGTACGGAGTGACTACGGTCACTGTAACATAATTGAGGTTTTGTCCGTCACTACTTCTCATCCCATAGTTTGGGTTCGTTACTTCTGAGTTTGTGTACTCACGTTACCCCCTGCACCTTGTGTGCAGACACAGGTACACCGGGACCCGGTAGTTGATATTGAGCAGCTATCAGAGTTTTCATTGGAGTTGTCGAGCTAGCAACTGGCGATCGCGACCGCGCCGTCTCTTCCATGTTCTACCTGTTGTTCTTTATTTTGAGGCAATGTTGTCCATTTCTCCTTTTCTTTTGCTTTATGTTATAGTAGCTCGTGACTGAGTGACACCAGATCCGGGGTTGGAGGTTTTAAATTTAGTTTCTTCAAATATTGTTTTAAACTTTAGATTTTTAGTATTATTAATAAATTCGTTTAAAAATCGCACTTTTATTGAAAATTGAGCTTAGCTTAGTTAAAAAAGGAGGCTTGCCTGGTTCCACGTCAGGTGCCATCACGACTCCGAAATTGGGCCGTGACAACTATGTTCCATCACGACATCCTACAGAAGAAAATTAGGGTCGTCACAAGTAGTGTCGAGAGGTAAGAATCACTATAACAAATTTGGAAGGAGTTATTGAAAAATTTCTAAATCTAAGAGATACGATATCTTTTTCTGGAAAAATTGTTGATAAAATCTCGTTAAAATTTTGAGTGATTAGTTTAAATGGACCATGCACATTAAGAGTTATAAAATAAAATAATTCATTCTGACGTTGTATGATGGTAAGATCATACAATTGACATGAAACATATACCTACACATGTCTTAATTAGTAGAACAAGGATTTATAATCATTATCCTCGACTGATTTACACTCCTAAGAATTTAAGCATCTTATTCAAATTTTAAACTATTGAGTAAAATGCTCCGAGACCATTATAAAATTCTTTGAAAACTCGTATAAATTTTTCATTAGAAAAAGCATGTTGAGTATTGACATTTTGATGATTAACAAAGTTTGTTCATATGCAATGTTCGAAGAATCATGTCCTCAATGTAGCTGCTTCACTGTTCAAAGAACCAGCTCCTACAGGCTGATGATTGTACGTATGTGCAAGACGATAACTTTATCTCAAAGTTACCAGATCCCAGTTTTGTGGATAAAGGCGGCTATATATGATAAGGGTTGTTACCCAAGAAGATACAAATAAATCAGTAAGAGATAAAAGTCCCAGAACTTGTAGAGTCCTTGTAACTGTAGGGGTCCTATCAAACGAGAAGCTAACTATGCATAGGACTCCTAGACGATCTTGGAGTCCATGCGTTTAAATACTATCCATTTGGACTTCTGAGATTATCCTTTTATACATTAGTTGAAGAACTACATTTTGTACACACTAGTCGAGTACCAGTGTTGCGTTCTTCTTGAGTTAGTGTAGTGAATGTGTTTTAGGAAGATGAGTTGTAATCAAAGTGTCACAAACAATTAGTGAATTGGAGTGAGTGTTTTGCTTTACAATTTATAAAAACATGTAAATCAAATAGTCGTACTAGAAAGTATTGAATTACAGTCTTGTAATTAATACACTTTGGCTCATTGTTCTAGTGGAATTGAAGTTGAAAATCTTATGTAGTAGTTTGTTATTTTTGCACCTTTTTAGGGGGGTAATTTTTCACATAAAAATTATTGTGTTTACTTTACTGCTTATTTTACTTTACGTTCAAGGAATACGTTAAAGAATTAAGTTCTTTAGTAACTCATAAGGGCACTCAAATTAAGAAAGTGTATCCTTTATGTAACAACCCGACCAGTCATTTTGAGCATTTAAACATAGATTGGTAGTTTGATGGCATGAGTAGATCCGTATTATGTATTATGACTTGTGTGAATCATCGATTTTAGTTTTCAGGTTATTCGAAATTGATTTGGAAGAACGATTCTCAACTAGGAAAATTTAAGTTGGAAGAGTTGACAAAGTTTTACTTTTATGAATTTGACCTCGAAATAAAGTTTGATGGTTCCGTTAGGTCCGGATGGTGATTTTTGACTTAGATGTATGCCCGAATTAGCATTTGGATGTTTCTAGAAAGTTACGGCACAAATTGACGAAAGTTGGACATATGAAGGTTTGAAAAGTTCATAAGTTTGACCAAGAGTTCACTTTGAGGATGTCAGACTCGGATTGTTGTTCCGAAAATTGGAATAGTTTCGTTATTTCATTTGGGACGTGTGTGCAAAATTTAGGTTCATTCCTGGTTGATTTGGTATGATTAATATCTTCTTTATCTTCTTTCGAAGGCAAAAAGATTTTTAAATATCATAATTTACGATCAATTCATTCAACATTTCCTTTTTTAGAGGATAATTTTTCACATCTAAATTATGTATTAGATATACTAATACCCTACCCCGTTCATTTGGAAATCTTTGTTCAAACTCTTTGCTATTGGGTAAAAGATGCCTCTTATTTACGTTTATTACAATTCTTTCTCCATGAATATTGGAATTTGAATACTCTTATTACATCAAAGAAGCCCGGTTACTCCTTTAAAAAAAAAAAAAAAGTCAAAAATTCTTCTTCTTCTTATATAATTCTTATGTATATGAATGTGAATCCACTTTCGTCTTTCCAAGGAACCAATCTTCTCATTTACGATCAACATCTTTTGGAGCGCTTCTTGAACGAATATATTTCTATGCAAAAATAGAATGTCTTGTAGAAGTCTTTGCTAAGTATTTTCAGGTTACCCTATGGTTATTCAAGGATCCTTTCATGCATTATGTTAGGTATCAAGGAAAATCAATTCTGGCTTCAAAAGGGACGTTTATTTTGATGAATAAATGGAAATTTTACCTTGTTAATTTTTGGCAATGTCATATTTATCTGTGCTTTCACACAGGAAGGATCCATATAAGCCAATTATCTAATCATTCCCGTGACTTTATGGGCTATCTTTCAAGTGTGCGACTAAATCGTTCAATATTACGTAGTCAAATGTTAGAAAATTCATTTCTAATCAATAATGCAATTAAGAATTTTGATACCCTTGTTCCAGTTATTCCTTTGATTGGATCATTAGCTAAAGCAAACTTTTGTACCGTATTAGGGCATCCCATTAGTAAACCGGTTTGGTCCGATTTATCAGATTCTGATATTATTGACCGATTNTTTTTCCATTTTAAATTCGATTTGAACCAAATATGGGAGATTTTGAGGGTTATCAAATGATACATAGTGCGATATAGTTAAAACAAAGTATTATAGTAAGAATAGATACCTTGGATACATGAAAACTTCTTAACGGATTCTTTATCATCTCTTTTTTTTTCGTTTCATTTAATTGGTCTATGTTATAGTGTTATAGGACAATAAGATGGTTAGAAATCCTATTTTTTCAACCTAATCGCTCTTTTGACTTTGGAAAAAATTTTCTTTATCAATATACTATTTTTGCTACACACACATCTCCATAATAGAAAATGGTAATAGTTAGGATTCATTAAAAAAATCGAGAATCCACTCATGGGACAAGAAACCCTTCGTGCATCAGGCACTAATAAATTTTTAACGTCTAATTAGACCGGGAATCATTCAAATTAAGAACAAAAGCTCATTGTTTTTTCTTTTCCTATAATTTAATTGAAGCTGCAACCCTATCCTTTTATCTGTCCATTTATTCATTCGACCCAACTTTATTTTGTTCCGTTCCAAGAATTCTAACACGAGTTTATACTCATCTAGGAACAGTGAAATATTATCAGAACTTTCTGTTGATACGACATGCTATTTTTACCATTAATTCCCTTTCAGGATCACTCGTGGTCTTCCAAACTTTACCGAGAGTATGGACAAATCCCTCACTTCATCCATATGTGTAAAAGAGACTAGCCACACTTAAAAGCCGAGTACTCTACCGTTGAGTTAGCAACCCAAAGAAATCATCGAAGAAAAATAAATAAAGAGATTAGACAAGACAACCAAAAACCATTGAAGGAAAAAATCTAAAAAAAATACATTCACATTTTTGAATTAATTTAAAACAAAAAATAAAACTAAATAGATCCACTTCATTTATCACAATGAATTATATTGTTCGATACACTGTTGTCAATATAAATATTGAATATTGAAAAAAAAGGACTTGTGTTGGNAAATACACTGTTATCAATATAAATATTGAATATTGAAAAAAAACAAAATAAATTTCAATTGACAACAATAAAAAATATTTAAAACAAGGACTTGTGTTTGATTGGCACTACAAATCTAATCCAAATAAAATTGATACAAAGGAGTATAGATGGGAGAATAAATTAAGTGGAAAATAAAACTACAATTTACTTCGATTTGTTTAATCCATAATGGATTCAATCAAGTTAAGTGAGATAAGCAAAGTTGATTTCTTTTTTAGTTTTAGTAGAGTTCCAATGAAAAATGAAAAACCACCCAATTAAAGGAAATGCCCGAATTTTATATTTTGAGGATCAATTACACAGGAGGTTTTGTCATTATAGAACACGAAAATTCAATGGAAGCAATGATAAAACAATACAAATAGAAAAGAAAATGGAGGAAATATAAAAAAATAGAAGAGAAAAGTCATACAAAGTTATATACAAATGACTACCCTTTTTTTGTATTTCCTTAATTGAATTTCGGTTGATTAGGATTCATTAGGACGAAGTTCCTTAAAAACCTTTGCCTTCTTTAAAATATTCTGAACAGTTCCTGTAGGTTGAGCTCCTTTTTCAAGGAAATATAAACTAGGAGGAAAATTTAAATAAGTTTGATTCTTTATCAGATCATAAAAACCCATTTTCCGAAGATCTTTTCCTTCTCTTCAGGGATAGAACATCAATTGCAACGATTCAATAGAAAGCTCATTGGGATTGATGTAGATGAACAACACCCCCCTAGAAATGTATATGAAGCTTTCTCCTCGTACGACTCGAGAAAAATGATTGATTCTAGGTGTCGAGTCCTCTTTTTCTTCGCGGAGTCCGGGTTTCAACAATTCTTAGACAACTCCCTTCATTTTGGGATGCGATATGGGATTTGAAGAGTTTCCACCTAACAGATTAAGTTGCGTTAGGGCTCCTAAAGCAAATAACTCATAAAACTAATTTACCTCACTAGGGATTTGGGTAAGGGATCGAAGTTAGCTTGAGGGAAAGGTGTTAGGCACCCCTCGAGGTACACAATGGTGGGTCCCGGCCAAGCTCAATTAAGCAAATTAGTCTTTAAAGAAAAATAAAGCAATTTAGACAACTATTATTTAGAACATGAATTAAAGGGTCCTAAATTTTTTAGCATGTAGGATCATTTCCATGCAATACTTGGTAGATTTCCCCAGGTCGGGGTGCTACACATAGTATTAGCGCACATTTCATCATCTCATTTACTACCCAGTTACTATCTTTCAGTTATTACCTAAGCGCTATAATAGTTTCTAGTGCGTACCTTATGCGTGAACTACCCGTCCCTTACTGATGGACCTAGAGGTGTTTAGGACCTCTATTTAAGGTGGTTCTAGAATCACCTATGTTGCTTAAAATGAGAAAACTAAGCGACAAACACAAGTCAAGTAGGACTGTCACATAAAAAGCAAATAGGGGCTCATGTTAACCTCTACAAGTAAACAAAACAAATGCACGCTATTTAAACAAATAATCTTTAAAGATTTAAGATCCTATAGGCAAGATATCTCGATGAGCATAAACAGAATATATAACAGCCTTAGTAAAGCGAGCAACGATTCCTATCAGTTTGCTTACTGATTCTATTAAAAACTCTGAATCTGGGCAAACTTCAGGCAATACTAAATCATAGTTCTTTTTAGCCCCAAAATTCCTATAAGTTTGCCTAAGTGATAAGCAGAACATAATCCTATAGGCATGGTATCTACAACTGTTAGTTATAGACCTATAACATAGTTCATAAACGAGTTATTGATTTTAACAGACAGGTTTTATCTTCTTTAGATCCTATAATCATGCTTTCTAATTTTTGCAGAATTAGGTAACTCCTATAGGCATTATTTTTAAGCGTTAGAACCGATTACAAGTATTACTTCATATAGGCATGATATCTAAATGCAGAAAACTGATTTTATATTTAATTTCCTATAGGCATGATATCTAAATGCTAAAAAATAAATTTATATTTTATTTCCTATAGACATGATATCTAAGTGGGCAGGGACGTCAACAGAATGTCATACAAGTTCAACAATTCACAAAAAAAATCCTATATACATGATTTCTAATGCACATTGAGATTTTAAAATATGCATAAAACATGGGTTCGTGACGCAGAATTGATAAACGACCTATAAACAAGATTTCTAGGATGAAAACTATGAAACTTCAGATTTCAAACGGTGAGACAAGACCCTATGGGCATGATTTCTAATGGTATGCTCATAAAGAATCACCACAACAACCTATAAGCATGATTTCTACCCGAACCCGACAAAGATATATAACAATCCCTCCCCAGCTTTTACTAATAACCTCATATTTGTTTTTACAAGGATTATTACATTATTAAGGTCACGACCCCAAATCCTAAACCGGCCATGATGGCACCTATCGTGGAACCAGGCTAGACAACAATCACATATTTACAGTTTCCTTAAAAATCCCAACCAATTTCAAGCATTTCAGAAAATATACAGAGTTTACTAAATACATTAGGCCAATAATAGTTCAACCAACCCCAAAACCCGGAGCCAACATGTCATGAGCATCTAAGAAAGATAAGCCAAAGGTATACTATTATAATACAAAACCGCCGAATAAATATCTAGATACAACAAGAAAGGAAATAGAGATGCTGCGGACGCTGCACAACTACCTCGATATCCCGCAATCCGGCTCCACGCGGAATAAATAGCTAATGCTCGGATGTGCACCTGAATCTGCACACATGGGTGCAGGGAGTAATGTTAGTACGCCAACTCAGTAATAATGAAAATAAATCAAGTCTAAGCGGCAAGAAAACACATAAAAGTCAATATCATCAATTCACAATATACACAGTCTTTCTTTCCAACAGTATAAACATAGATATATGAAATCATCAGGCCTTAAAACCAACTTCAGAAAAATCCTTTGTGAAATGTATATTTTCAAAAACTTCAACCCGAAAGATTTAGTATGAAAATGAATTAAATCATAAAGAGGCCCCTCGGGCAAAAGATATTTCATAAGTTTAGAGTGAAAGTTGTAAAATCATATGTGGCCCCTCGGGAAAAAAAAATGTATCATAATCAGACCTCGTGGGCATGCCTCACAGTCACTCATAATCATCCCCTCGGGCATACCTCACTATTACTCCTAATCAGCACCTCGGGCATACCTCACAGTCACTCATGCCTGCAAATTACTCGTCACTCGGCACTCAGTGCGCTCACTGGGGGTGTGTGCAGACTCCGGATGGGATCCTTCAGCCCAAGCGCTAATGTCAAGCCACCTCGTAGCGTATCATATCCTCTAAATCAGGCCCTCGGCCTCACTCAACAGAATCTCTCAAAAGCCCCTCGGGCAAATCAGTAAAACAGGGTACTCGGCCGAAAACATCATTTTAAAATCTCAAAGTAGTGTAAATCAGGCTTAGTTCGAAAACAGTAAACACAATGTGACTGAGTGAAATCATCAATAAACAGTGAGGAAAACAGTAGTAAAAAGCCCCCAAGGGGTCTAAACAGATCGGCACGAGGCCCCATACACGGCTTATAGACCATATATTGCAACAATCTTTAGAACATAATTTAACATATGGTTTTGAGTAAGATATGCAACTCAATAGTTGCCGCGGAGAGGACCAAGTCCAATTTAAAAATCAGTGCGCCCCACATACTCGTCATCCGACACGTGCGCCATTCTAAAATCAGTGAGAAATATGAAGTCCGAGGTTTCATACCCTCAAGACAAGATTTACAACAATTACTTACCTCTACTGGGCCACAACACTAGTCCGCTATGCTCTTGCCCCTCAAATTGGCTCCCGATTGCTCCGAGTCTAGCCAAAAATATTTTAACATCATCAAAATATACTAAAGGAACACAACCCAATCAAAAACTATCAAATTATACGAGAATCTCGAAATTAGGCCAAACCCGAGCCCCGGGCCCACACCTCAAAATTCGATAAAATTTACTTCACTAGAAACCTCGTCCTCCCACGATTCTACACATACCAAAAACACCACAATCGGACCACAATTGCCTACCTATATTGCCAAAAGAATTTTTCCAATTTTCCACCCATTCTTCCCAACCTTTTCCTACCTTAATCCTTCAATTTACAAGTCTAATCCAAATAAAATATCATAGAAACGACTTTAATTACCCGGGAACTTACCTCCACTGAAGACCCACGAATCCTCTCTTCAAATTGCCTTCAAATGAGCTCCAACCGCATGCAAAAATGGTGAAATGAATAAAATTTCACCGAGGCCTCTTTTATACTGTTTTGCCCAGCAATTCCGCACATGCGGACCTTTAATCGCACCTGCAGACCCGCACATGCGGTCCCAGGTGCGCACCTGCGCAATCCCACTAACAAACCAATTTTCGCACTTACGGCCACTTCTCCGCAGCAGCAGCTTCGCAGGTGCGGCCAACTGTTCGCACCTGCGGACTCTTCCTGCCTAGCCTCTCTTCGCACATACGCATGGAATTTCGCACCTGCGATATCTCACATGTGGCAACCCATCCGGAGGTGCGGCCAACACCTTAAACTTACACCAGCAGCCATTTGCTGCATATTTTCGAATTTCAACACTCCGCCAACTATTCGAAATAAATCTCGTGCCCCTCGGGGCCCCAACAAAACATACCAAAACACCCCATAGCATTATTCAAACTTAGTCGAGCCTTCGAAACACCAAAATTACATCAAATTCAAGCCTATGAACTTTGAAATTTCAAAATTTTCCCAACGACACCGAAACCAACCAAAACACCTCTGATTGACCCGAAATTTTGCACACATACCCAAAATGACATTATGGACCTGTTCCAACTTCCGGAATCCCATTCCGAGCCCAATAGCCTATTCCACTACCGACCGAAAATCACCAAAAATTAACTTTCACCAATTCAAGCCTAATTCTACACTGGACATAAAAACTTCATTCCGAACACACTCCTAAGTCCCAAATCACCTAACGAAGCTATCTGAGCCATAAAATCCGCATTCCGAGGTCGTTCACCAATAAGTCAACTCTCAGTTGACTTTCTCAACTATTAGGCTACTTTAGGAGACTAAATGCCTCAATTCTCACCATGACCACTCCGGACCCAAACCAACTGACTCAACACAACATAAACAGGCTAAGCAATATATGATAAAGCAGAAATTGGGAAAACGGGGTAAATCTCACGGAATGACCGGCTGGTCGTTACATCCTCCCCCTCTTAAACAAATGTTCATCCTTGAACGGGTCTACAAACATACCTGAAGTCTCGAATAAGTAAGGATATCTGTCCCGTATCTCCCGCTCGGTCTCCCAAGTGACATCCTCTATCGACTGCCCTCTCCACTGAACCTTCACTGAAACTATATCCTTAGACCTCAGCTTCCTGACCTGTCGACCCAAAATAGCCACTGCTCTACCTCATATGACATATCACCCTCGAGCTGAACTGTATTGAAGTCCAAAACATGAGACGGGTCACCAACATACTTCCGGAGCATCGAATCATGGAATACCGGATGAATACTCGACAAACTGGGAGGCATAGCAAGCCTATAAGCCACCTCCCCAACCCTCTAAAGCACCTCAAATGGCCCAATGAACCTGGGACTCAGCTTTCCCCTCTTCCCGAATCTCATAACACCCTTCATGGGTGACACCTTTAGCAACACCTTATCCCCAACAATGAAAGACACATCTCGGACCCTCCGGTCCGCATAACTCTTCTGCCTAGACTGCGCCGTGCGAAGCCGATCTTGAATCAACTTCGCCTTACCCAACGCATCCTGAACCAAGTCTGTGCCCAATAGCCTAACCTCGCCCGGCTCAAACCAACCAACTGGGGATCTGCACCTCCTACCATATAAAGCCTCATACGGAGCCATATGGATACTCGACTGGTAGTTGTTATTATATGCAAACTCCGCTAGTGGCAGAAACTGGTCCTATGAACCACCAAAGTCAATCACACCAGCACGCAACATATCCTCCAAAACTTGAATGGTGCGCTACAACTGCCCGTCGGTCTGAGGATGAAACATTGTGCTAAACTCAACCTGAGTACCCAACTCTCTTTGATGTCTCTCCAAAACTGAGATGTGAACTGAGTACCTCTATCGGAAATGATAGAAACTGGAACTCCATGCAATCGGACAATATCCTTGATATAAATCTCAGCTAACCGCTCCGAAGAAAAAGTAGTACCAACAGGAATGAAGTGCCCGGACTTGGTCAGCCGATCCACAATAACCCATATAACGTCAAACCTCCTCGAAGTCCGTGGGAGTCCAACTACGAAGTCCATGGTGATCCGCTCCCACTTCCACTCCGGAATATCAAACCTCTGAAGCAATCCACCTGGTCTCTGGTGCTCATACTTGACCTGCTGATAGTTGAGACACCGAGCCACAAACTCAACAATATCCTTCTCTATCCGCCTCCACCAATAATGCTTCCTCAAATCCTGATACATCTTTGCGGCACCCGGATGGATGAAATACCGCGAACTATGGGCCTCAACTAGAATCAAATCTCGAAACCCATCCACATTGGGCACGCAAATACGGCCCTGTATCCTCATGATCCCATCATCACCAATAACCACATCCCTAGCATCACCGTGATAGACCCTGTCATGAAGAACAAGTAAATGTTGATCATCATACTGGCGTGCTCTAATCTGATCGTAAAGAAAAGACGAGGAGGCCACACAAGCCAATACTCGTGGTGGATCTGATAGATCCAATCTCACCAACTGAACCGCTAAAGCCTGAACATCAAGGGATAATGGCCGCTCTGCTACTGGAAGGTAGGATAGTCTCCCTAAACTCTTTGCTCTCCGACTCAGAGCATCGACCACTACATTGGCCTTCCCTAGATGATATAAGATAGTGAGGTCATAATCCTTAAGAAGCTCTAACCATCTCCTCTGACCCAAATTCAAGTCCTTCTGCCTCAGCAGATACTGTAAACTACGATGATCAGTGAAAATCTCACACTACACTCCATACAAATAATGCCACCAAATCTTTAAGGCATGAACAATGGCAGCTAACTCAAGATTGTGCACTGGATAATTCTTCTCGTGCACCTTAAATTGTCTAGACGCGTAGGCAATCACCCTACCGTCCTGTATCAATACCGCTCCCAAACCAACTCTAGAAGCATCACAATAAATAGTGTAAGAACCCGAACCAGTAGGCAAACTAGTACCGGAGCTGTGGTCAATGCTGGCATGAGCTTCTGAAAGCTCTCCTCACACTCATCGGACCATCTGAATGGAGCACCCTTCTGGGTCAATCTGGTCAAAGGCGAAGCAATAAAGAGAATCCCTCCACAAAGCGACGATAATATCTCGCCAAAACAAGGAAACTCCTAATCTCTGTAGCTGAGGACGGTCTGGGCCAACCCAGCACCGCCTCTATCTTCTTCGGATCAACCTGAATACCCTCACTAGACACCACGTGCCCCAAGAAAGCTGCTGAACCAAGCCAAAACTCACACTTGGAGAATTTTTCATAAAGTTTCTCCTCCCTCGGCGTCTGTAACACAACTCTCAGATGCTGAGCATGCTTTCTGGCTACGAAAATAAACCAGGATGTCATCAATGAACACAATGAAAAAAGAATCAAGGTAAGGCTGAAACACGTTGTTCATAAATTGCATGAACGCAACTGGGGCATTGGTCAGCCCAAATGACATAACCAGGACCTCATAATGACCATATATGGTCTTGAAAGCAGTCTTCGGAATGTCAGAATCCCGAATATTTAACTGATGATACCCAGATCTCAAGTCAATCTTGGAAAACACTCTAACTCCTTGAAACTGGTCAAAAAAATCATCAATACCGTTCAAGGGATACTGGTTCTTCACCGTAACTCTTTGAAGCTGCCGATAATCAATACACATACGCATGGACCCATCCTTCTTCTTCACGAACAACACCAGTGCACCTCAAGGTGACACACTAGGCCGAATGAACCCCTTATCTAGGAGTTGCTGAAGCTTCTCCTTCAATTCCTTTAGCTCTGTTGGTGCCATACGATAAGATGGAGTAGAAATAGGCTGGGTGCCTGACACTAAGTCAATACAAAAATCAATATCCCTGTCAGGTGGCATGCCTGGCAGGTCTGCAGGAAACACGTCCGGAAAGTCACGGACCACAGGAACCGAATAAATAGCGGGAGTCTCACCACTACATCCCTCACAAAAGCCAGATAAGATAAAAACCCTTTCTCAACCATGCGTTGAGCCTTCAGGTAGGAAATCACCCTGTTAGGCATATACTCCGAAGAACCTCTCCACTCAACCCTCGGACACCCTGTCATATCTAAGGTCACGGTCTTAGCGTGATAATCAAGAACATCATGACACGGAGATAACCAATCCATGCCTAATATCACATCAAAATCGACCATGTTGAGTAATAGTAGGTCCACTCGGGTCTCCAGACCCCCAATAAATACCATGCACGACCTATACATACGGTCCACAACAACAGTATCACCTACCAGAGTCGACACATGAACATAGGTGACTAGAGACTCTCGGGGCATATCCAGAAAATGGGCAAAATATGAAGAAACATAGGAAAATGTAGAACCAGGGTCAAATAAATCCAAGGCATCTCGGCAACAGACTGAGACAATACCTGCGATCACGGCATCTGAGGCCATAGCATCTGCCCTTGCTGGAAATGCATACATGCGAGCCTGACCTCCCCCTCCTCGACCTCCCCCTCTAGGGCATCCTCTATCTGACTAACAACCACCCTTGACTGCCTTGGCGGGTGGTGAAGTAACTCGAGCTGACGTCAAAGGCTGGCCCCTCTGCTGAGAAGAACCACCGGGACGATGGGGACACTGCCTCCACATGTGCCCTTTACTCTCCACACTCAAAACAACTCCCTGGAGCTAGGGGCGGGGACTGATAGAAACCCCTGGCACTAGAACGGCCACTGGAAGACTCATGCATAAGAGAACTCTAAACTGGGGGTGCTCGAGCTGCACTCTTAGCTGGGAGGGAACCAAATGAAGTACGGCCTGACTGAGAACAACGGGGACCATGCCCCGAAGATTCACCACTATACGCTGGGCGGGCTAACTCAGGAGGCCACTAGAACTGCCCGAACCACGAGGCCTCTCGGCCTGCCTCTCCTCCCACTTCTGGCGGCGAACTGACTCAATATCTCGAGCTATGTCAACAACCTACTCAAATAAAGCACCTGATACTCTCTCCCGAGTAATAAATAACTGGAGTTGATAAGTAAGCCCATCTACAAATCTCCCCACCCTCTCCCTATCAGTAGGGAAAATCTCAGAAGCATGCCTAACCTCATCTCGTACTGAGTAACTGATAAATCTCCCTGGCGTAGCTGCTCAAACTGCCTGCGCTGCTTCTCTCTATGGGACTGAGGAACATACTTCTCCAAAAAGATCGTGGAGAACTGCGTCCAGGTGAGAGGTGCTGAACCAACCGGCCTACGCCTCTCGAATGACTCCCACCAAGTAAAGGCAGCACCAGCAAACTGAAATGTAACACATGAGACCCTACTGGTCTCCAATATACACGCAGTATGTAGTATCGTCTGGAACTTATCTTGAAAACCCTGGCATCCTCGCCCTCTGTACCGCTGAAAGTCAGAGGCTGAAGTCTGCAGAACCTCTCCACCCCGCAGTGCTCGTCCTCAGGCATAGCAGGGCACACATAATCCTAGACCAGAGCAACTGGCTGAGCTGGGGCTGCTCCCGCTGTCTGAATACTTCGTACAGCCTGCTCAGGTGTCCGGGCAGCTGGAGTCTTATTGCCTCCCCCGGCCTGAGTTTTTGTGGCAGTAAAAGACATGGCGACTACCTGAGCCAAACTGGTGCACACTGTCAATATCTGAGATAAGGTCTCTTGAAGACCCGGAATAACAATAGGTATTGCCGGTGCCTGAGCCTGTCCCACTGGAGCATCATCGGTGGGAACCTGATCCTGAACAATATGGGGATTCTGTGGTATAGTCCCGGTTGCTACGCGGGCTGGCCCCCTACCTCTACCACGGCCTCGACCGTGGCCTCGACCTCTCGATGGTCTAGCCAGCGTCTGGTCACCCTGATCGGTATTGCGTGTCCTCACCATCTGTGAGAGAATGAAACAACGTAAGTTCATATTTAAAGAATCAATATATTATCACGAAAGAGTTCAAGAAAGATAGAAATGTTTCCTAAGAGTTCGGAAACCTCTCAAAGATAAGTACAGACGTCTCCACACCGATCCGCAAGACTCTACTAAACTTTCTCATGACCGTCGAGTCCTATGTAACCTAGGCTCTGATATTAAACTATCACGACCCTAAATCCTAAACTGGTCGTGATGGCGCCTATCGTGGAACTAGGCTAGCCAAAAATCACATATTTATAGTTTCCTTAAAAATCCCAACCAATTTCAAGCATTTCATAAAATATACAGAATTTACTAAATACATTAGGCCAATAATAGTTCAACCAACCCCAAAACCCGGAGCCAACATGTCATCAACATCTAAGAGAGATAAGCTAAAGGTATACTATTATAATACAAAACCTCCGAATAAATAGCAAGATACAACAAGAAGGGAAACAAAGATGCTGCAGACGCTGAACAACTACCTCGATATCTCGCAATCCGTCTCCGCGCGGAATAAATAGCTAATGCCCGATATCTGCACCTGAATCTGCACACAGGGGTGCAGGGAGTAATGTGAGTACGCCAACTGAGTAGTAATGAAAATAAATGAAGTCTAAGCAGAAAGAAAACACATAAAAGTCAATATCATCAATTCACAATATACACAGCCTTTCTTTCCAACCGTATAAACATAGATATATGAAATCATCAGGCCTTAAAACCAACTTCAGAAAAATGAATTAAATCATAAAGAGGCCCCTCGGGAAAAACATAGTTCCTATGTTCAGAGTGAAAATGGTAAAATCATAAGTAGCTCCTTGGGAAAAAAAAAAGTATCATAATCAGGCCCCCTGGGCATGCCTCACAGTCGCTCATAATCATCCCCTCGGGCATACCTCACCATCACTCATAATCAGCCCCTCGGGCATACCTCATAATCACTCATGCCTCCCAATCACTCGTAACTCGGCACTCGGTGCGCTCACTAGGGGTGTGTGTAGACTATGGAGGGGCTCCTTAAGCCCAAGCGCTAGTATCAAGCCACCTCGTGGCATATCATATCCTCAAAAGCAGGCCCTCGGCCTCACTCAGCAGAACCTCTCAAAAGCCCCTCGGGCAAATAAGTAAACGGGTACTCGACCCAGAACATCATTTTTAAATCTCAAAGTAGTGTAAATCAGCTGAGTTTCAAAAATAGTAAACACAATGTGACTGAGTGAAATCATCAATAAACAGTGAGGAAAACAATAGTGAAAAACCCCCAAGGGGTCTAAAAAGATCGACACGAGTCCCCAAACGTGGCTTATAACCCTAATATTGAAACAATCTTTAGAGCATAATTTAACATATGGTTTTGAGTAAAATATGCAACTCAATAGTTGCCGCGGAGAGGACCAAGCCCAATCCAAAAATCAGTGCACACCACATACTCGTCATCCGACATGTGCTCCATTCTAAAATCGGTGAGAAATATGAGGTCCGGGGTTTCATACCCTCAGGACAAGATTTATAACCATTACTTACCTCTATCGGGCCACAACACTAGTCCGCTATGCTCTTGCCCCTCAAATTGGCTCCCGATTGCTCTGAATCTAGCCAAAACAATTTTAACATCATCAATATATACTAAAGGAACACCACCCAATCGAAAACTATCAAATTATACGAGAATCTCAAAATTCGGCCAAACCCGAGCACCGGGCCCACGCCTTGGAATTTGATAAAATTTACATCACTAGAAACCTCGTCCTCCCACGATTCTACACATACTAACAACACCACAATTGGGCCACAATTGCCTACCCAAATTGCCAAAAGAATTTTTCCAATCCTCCACCCATTCTTCCCAACTTTTTCCTACTTTAATCCTTCAATTTACAAGCCTAATCAGAAAAAAATATTATAGAAACGACTTTAATAACCCGGGAACTTACCTCCACTGAAGACCCACGAATCCTCTCTTCAAATTGCATTCAAATGAGCTCCAACCGCATGCAAAAATGGTGAAATAAATAAAATTTCACGGAGGCCTCTTTTATACAGTTCTGTCCAGCAATTCCGCACCTGCAAACCTTTAATCGCACCTATGGACCCTTACCTGCAGTCCCAGGTGCGCACCTGCAATCCCACTAACAGAGCAATTTTCGCATCTGCGGCCACAGGTGCGAAGCCGCAGGTGTGGCGAACTCTTCGCACATGGGGATTCCTCCTGCCTAGCCTCCCTTTGCACCTGCGCATGGCATTTTGCACCTGCGGCTACCCATCCGCAGGTGCGGCCAACACCAGAAACATACACCAGGAACCATTTGCTGCATATTTTCCAAGTTCAACAATCCGCCAACAATCCGAAATCAATCTCGAGCCCCTCGGGGCCCCAACCAAACAAACCAACACAACCCATATCATTATTGAAACTTAGTCGAGCCTTCGAAACACCAAAAAAGACATGAAAACACCAAAATTACATCAAATTCAAGCCTATGAACTTTGAAACTTCCGAATTTCGCCAAGGACGCTGAAACCAACCAAAACACCTCCGATTGACCTAAAATTTTGCACGCATACCCAAAATGACATTAAATACCTGTTCTAATTTCCGGAACCCCATTCCGACCCTGATAGCCTATTTTCCACTGCCGATAGGAAATCGCCAAAATCTAACTTTCGCCAATTCAAGCCTAATTCTACATCGGACATCAAAACTTAATTTACACACTCCTAAGTTCCAACTAACCTAACAAAGCTATCCGAGCCATAAAATCCGCATTCCGAGGTCATTCACCAATAAATCATTTATCAGTTGGCTTTCTTAACTATTAGGCTACTTTAAGAGACTAAATGCCTCAATTCTTACCATGACTACTCCGGACCCAAACCAACTGACCCAACACAACATAAACAGGCTAAGCAATATATGATAAAGCAGAAATGGGTAAAATGGGGTAAATCTTACGGAACGACCGGCCGAGTCGTTACAATTACAGACCAATATGAATGAATTATGTAAAGTTGTTCATTACACTATAGGGAGCCTTAGCAGGCCCAACATCAACCAGGAATCTAGGCCTTCAAGCAAGTAAGTCTGAAGTACAAGTAGTCAGTGTGTTAGAGTTCAGAGGAGTCTCATGGACCCTAGGTAGTGCTCACACTGGGGTGGTAGGACCCTTGATAACTAAGACTAGAAGTTTAAAAATAGTATATAGGGGTAGGGGATAATTTTAGAAAAGCAGTTTGATTTTCAGAAGTGAATAGAAAAAAGTTACAAGACTACAAACAGAACAGAACCACATTTTAGCAGATTGGTTCAGACATGGGTACCAGTAATCAAACACTCACAATAAGAGCAGGAACACTTAAATTATAGATAGAACTAAACGGGGTCACAATTTAATCAAACAAGGTTTCACATTGCTGAAGTTGACTTAGTTTATTAATTATTACTAGGTGGAATCATATAGACATGTGTTAAGCAGAGAAAAATATTGAAGTTACAATAAGTAGAACAAGATAACATCAACTAAGACATAGCTACAAAAAAATGAAACATAACATGAACTATTGGTCTGGCAGAAGCATGTTGGAATTTGAAGCACTAACCACACATGCATGTGGAAAAAAGAGGTAACAAAGACTAAAGAATACTAGTTAGAAAGTAAACTGGAAACATATAATAAACAGGACATATCGAGGTTCGAAGTAAGCTAATCATATAAGTCACATGGAATAAGAACTGAGGCATAGTAGTTGAGAAATAGATGGCGAAGAAACGAATATCAAAATAGAAGCATGTTGATATCTATAGTAAACTGGCTACATAGCATATAAAAGAGAACATGATAACAGAAATTGAGGCATACCAGTTAAGGAGATAGCAAACAGGAAGGTGAAGGCAATTGGAATCCAAGAGTCTCGCCTTGGCTTTCAGCCGGCTAGACAGTGCAACAAATCGAAGTAACAGAAAGAACTCAAGTGGTGTGCGTGTAAGTGTGTAAGTCAGTTTGTGTCTCAGTATATGCTTATAAGCATAGGCATGTGTGTGTAGGTGTTTTTCTGTTTTTTGAAAATCATAATGGTGCAAGGTTTATATAGCATTCAGCAGAGTAAACAAATAATGCAAAAAAAAATTTAGCGGTACATAAATAAAGTATACAAATCAATCAACCAATCAGTTAGGGATAAACCCAATCAATTAACAAGACAGCATCTGGGAAATATCCCTTAAATAAAGGAGAATCTCATACGAAATCAGTTAGCATACATAATTAAAGATAAATAAGGTAAGAAATAAGTCTAAAGACCATTTATAGGCCGGTCAAAACAATCAATACACAGAAATTAAGCCAGTAGCATAATTAAGGAAGGCAGTACCAATTATGAGTTACAAATAAGGAAAGAATAATTAAAATCATCAAAGAGATATCGGTTTTAAAAGAAAACTGAATTCCAAACCCTAATTAGGCAAATAAAAATCAATTAATCCCTTTTAATTGACAGAGCCAAAGAATAACGGGCAAATGTAAAAAAAACCAGTGGAATAATTAGAAACCCTAGGGATTAAAACATAGACATGAAAACCAGTTGAACAAGTAAAGAGAACCGGAGTTAAATGCTTAAATATTTTAGAACTATTTTTCAGAAACATAAAAGATGAAAACCTAGCTTTTAGGGAAAAAAGAAAATCGGATGACAATAATAAGAAAAAAAAGAGGATCTTAAACAGATAAACTCAAAATCATCTCAGATCTATAAAAATATAAACAGACTCGAATAGAAAGTGACTAGGGTATTAAAAATAGACAGAGGTAAGAAAAATCCGATTTGAACCAAAGTCATAAACATGAAGATAACAGTACTCACAAACATAGAGATGAACACATGCGGAAAATGAAGGATTTGGACCGAGTTTGTGTTGAATCTCTTTGAGATTCCCTCAAATAACACAAAAATCATAACACCAGTAAAGAAAAGAGGCCAGATAGGACCTAAGATCGAAGGGAAAACCCATGAATTGAAGGAGGTTCAGGTGACGGCGGGCTAAGGCTAGGGAGAAGAGTGAGAGAGAATAGAGGGAAAGGGGATTCAGGGGCGGCGGAACTTGGGAATGATTAGGGTTGGGCTTTGTTGGGTAATTAAAAATGGAAGGAATGTACTAGGCCGTTGATCTTTTGAGTTCAACGACGAGAATTGAATATGGGGGTTCATGCGGGTTATAAAATGGGCTATGGGTATTTGGTATTGGGTTAATAGGTATTGGATCAGGGCTATGGTATTGGGTTGATTTAATTGGGCTGGGGTAATAATTGCGCTAAGGTCCGAAATTAAAAGAGGCTATTTGTTAAATACCCAATAAAAATAGCTACTAAATGATAAAAATTGATATTTATGCATAAAATTGATTTAAAACAATTACTTAACATTATAAAAATATAAAAGGTCATTTTCTTGTAAAATAAAGAAATTATGCCCATATGCGCTATTATTGCAAAGTTATTGCAATTATAACCTAAGAAATGTAAATATGGATATTCAAGAAACAATTAAAGCTTAATATAAATATAAATGATATAATTAAGCAATACAATTATCATAAAACCATTTGTGATGCAATTAGTAATTATTTATATAATAAAGCTATTGGTATAAATTAATTAAAAATCCTTTAAAAATGCAGAAATTATGGAAAAATATTAATTGATGCTCATGAATTGTTTCAGAGATATATATGCATTTTGAAAATAATATAAGAAAAAAATGGGTATCAACAGCTGCCCTTCTTTATCCGGGAATGATGAAAGAGTTATCTAGTAAAGATATAATGGCCAATTTTGACCGAATAGGGTGATTTAAGAGACATAGGCCGCACTCTGGTTTCTGAGCTGCCTACATATCCCTGGTTTTATAGGAATCGGGCCATATGTAGTTCTTGATCCACTGGAGAAATATACCGATGAAGTTATCATAAGGACGGATATAATGTTTCGTATAGGTGAAATGGTTACGGTGAGCGGTCAGGTTTGAAATAGTATGAAGGAACTAGACCGGGATTGCTCCTGTTGGGATAATGGTTGCTCATAATATTACCTGCAAATCAAAATATCCGCTACAAGCATATATCTTTGCGTGAATTTAAACATGATGCAAATTCCTTTAAGACCATGAGAATTGTCTTTGGACGGTTGAAGATGACGTCCTTAGACCATGACATCTCGGTCCATCAATTGCGTGGTAAGGAATTCGCAGGCCATGAAATGATGTTATTGGGCCATGAAAATGGTGCCTCCGAACGATGACGCCTTTTAATAATGATATGCCAGTTTGAGAGATCCTCAGGCCATGGCATGGTGTCTTCCGGCTTTGAGGATGGTGCCTTCAGACTATGACTCCTTCGGACAAGTTGGCGATATGTCAGCCCATAAGGTGCAAAGACATGATGCTAGAAGCAATCAAGACAAGGGCTGACATCATGCCTGACATCATGTCTGAGGACAACTTTATAAAGTTGAGGGCAGAGCTTAGCCCGAGAGAAGAGAATAATGCAAGAGAGACAATGCTTAGTCTCGTGCGAAATTCAGAATAGGGATTAGTCCTATGCAAAGTGAAGTCAATGCTTAGCCTTATGCAAATGGGTGGCATGGCTTAGACTCATGCATGATTGAGACAGAGCTTAGTCTCGTTCAAGGTTCGGGACAGGGCTTAGTCCCATGCAAAGAGAAGGCAGTGCTTAGCCTTATGCAAGGTTCAGGACAATGCTTAGTCCCATACAAATAGAAGGCATTGTTTAGCCTTATGCAATATTCTGGACAATGCTTAGTCCCATGAAAATAGAAGGCAATGCTTAGCCTTATCCAAGAGTCGGGACAATGCTGATGTAATTTAGACGTCCCAAGAAACTCATTACATTTTTCTTGCTTTTTGGCGGTGGTAATTCTTGGATGGTTTTGACCTTGATGGATCCAATTCTATCCCTCGACGGCTGACGATGAGTCCCTATAGATTTTGGGCAGGAACCCCTAATGCACACTTCACGGGGTTTAACTTTTTGTTGTACTTCCACAGTCTGTAGAAGAATTTCCTCATATCTGTTATATGATCTGTGGCCTTCCTAGATTTAATGATGACATCATCTACGTACACCTCTATCTCATTCTGTATCATGTCATGAAAAATAGTAGTGATGGCCCTCATGTAGGTGGCCCCAACATTCTTTAGGTCGAACGAAATCATCTTGTAATAGTACACCCCTCATGGTTTAATGAAGGCTATTTTCTTAGCATCCTCCTCATCCATCCAAATCTGATGGTAGCCGGCGAAGCAATCCACAAAAGACTGGAGTTCATTCTTGGCACAATTGTCGATAAAGATGTGTATATTTGGTAACGGGAAATCATCCTTTGGGCTGGCTCTGTTGAGATCAAAATAATCGACGTAGACCCGGACCTTCCCATACTTCTTTGGAACTGGCACGATGTTTGCTAACCAAGTTGGATATTCAACTACCCTGAGGACTTTGTCATTGATCTGCTTAGTAACTTCCTCCTTTATTTTCAAGCTCATATATGGCTTGCACTTCCTGAGTTTCTGCTTTACTTGCGGACACATTGGGTTTGTGGGCGACTTGTGGGCCACAATGGATGTTCTTATTCCGGTCATATCGTTGTATGACCATGAAAAGATGTCCTCATACTCATTCAAGAACCGAGTGTATTCCTCTTTCTCTGATGGTGACAAATAGATGTTGATGCGGGTTTGCTTGACGGTTTCAGAATTTCCCAAGTTGACTATCTCAATTTCGTCCATGTTGGACTTGGGGTTTTCTCAAAACCTGTACTTCTCTGACGATCTCCTCAGGTATTACATGATCTTCTTCCGAATCACTTTCCTTTTGTTGCGTTGTCTCATTACATGTCACAGTCATCGGTTCATCAAGGTAAGAAGTAGTAATGTTGTAGGGATAAAGATATGGAAAGAAAATGGTAATAATAAAACATCAAGCCATTTAAAATGTCAAACAAAATTATTTTAAATAAAGTTTTTGGAACGTTGAAAATATTATTTAAGACAAAAGAAAAAATGCAAAAGTGGAAATCATTTTTTAGAAAAGTAAACAATGTTATTCAGCCTTGCTACCCGGGACTCGTGGGGCCCTT
Organism: Nicotiana paniculata; assembly: GCA_005239505.1. NCBI lineage: Eukaryota > Viridiplantae > Streptophyta > Magnoliopsida > Solanales > Solanaceae > Nicotiana > Nicotiana paniculata. The sequence continues at coordinate 35,593 of ML303903.1, forward strand.
GATAGTCTAACAGTTCAGTTCTTGAGGAATGCTCATCTTTCCACAGCTTGGATGGTAGGGCCTTCCTCCATCTCCTCCTAGACGGTCACACAGCAGTCCCTATCATCATCTTCAAAGAAAAAATTCTTCAACGCTGCCCGTGCTTCTTCTCCTTCTGATCCCCATATGATATCGCCCCGATGGAAGGTCTGACTCAAGTGCGGCACGGGTCACTCAAAAGGATAATATGGTCCATGCTACGGTTGTGACCAGTTTTGATATTCTTACCAGGTGTATTTATATCCCAGCCCAAAAGTGGTACCATGGAGCTTTGGTTGTATTGGCTTGGAGATGCCCTGATGATTTTTACAAGCCCCTTGCCGGGCTCATATCATTTCCATGCTAGCATGCTTGATATTTTGTTACACCATCAATTATCTTTCTCGATCGCGTTAACCCATTCAATACGATGGTAGGTCTCTCCACCTATCTTTCTTATGTTTTCAATCAGTGGAATAGTCTGACTGGAGTAAATGGGGTTGCTCCCATCTCCATAGACAATTACTTCTTGATGGTTCCACTCGAACTTTATAGCCTGGTGTAAAGTATATGCTACGTCCTTAGCGGCATGTATCCAAGGTCATCCTAACAACAGATTGTACGAGGCAGATATATCCAGTACATGGAACTCCACATCAAACTAGGTAGGATCCATGTGCAGACACAGATGAGTTTCTCTGATGGTAGACCTTTGAGACCCGTCGAATGCTTTAACATTCATAGTTCCTTCTCGTATCCATGTAGTCCTTTGCCCAACCTCTTCAGCATTGTCAATGTGAAAATGTTGAGGATGGATCCTCCGTTAATCACAACTCTGGCAATAAACTTGTCTTCGCACTAAACTATGATTTGTAGTGCCATGTTGTCATTCAACCCTTCCGGTGGCAATTCGTCCTCATGGAAAGTAATTTTGTGGCACTCTAGCACCTGCCCCACCATGTTGGCCATTTCTTCGTCAGTGATGTTGTTTGGCACATATGCTTCACTCAACATATTCATTAGAGCATTCATGTGTGCCTCAGAATTTTGCAGTAGCGACTGGATAGATATCTGGGCTGGAGTCTTTTTCAGATGATCAATGACAGAGTACTCCCTTACATGTACCTTCCTTCCGAGGTCAACTAGACCATTCTCAATGATGGGTGTTTTGTTAGAAGCTTGCTTACTGGTTTCTCCTAAATGTTCAGGTGTATAAACCTTTCCTGTTCTAGTAATTCATTGTGCAGCGCCAAATTCTTCTGTCTTTGACTTTTTCCTTTCTTCTAGCCTCGGCCACATAATCCCAAGGTACAACACTAGAACTGAAGGGTGATGTGGATGCCACCGTTACAGTGAAAGGTGTGGCCACCTCCACTTCAAATGGAATGAGTGGTGTTACATCTACTTCTAAAGAAACCAATGCGGCTATCTAGACTTCAATTGGTGGCTGTACCTGCACCACAATGGGATTGAGTGTGACTGCAGATTTCTTAGGTTCATCACCTTCTCGAATAAGACTGATTGATCCCTCGGATCCCACTCTTCATCATTTTCTATCACATTGACCCCTCCGCCCATATGATCTGGGAGATGATTGTTGCGGGCATTGGGTGCAACTTCTCTCGCCTGTATGACCTTACTATGAATCAGTGTTTGGATCTTGTCTTTCAAGGTGCGACACTCGTCAATAGTGCGTCCCTTCATGCCGAAATGATATGCATGGGTCTTGTTTGGATTGACCCATTGAGATGAATTATCCATTTCCACAGCGGGAATAAGGGTGACATATCCAGCGGCTTTCAACCTTTCGTACAACTGGTCGATGGATTCAGCAATGGTGGTGTACTGTCTGGGATGTTTGTGGTCAAAATTAGGCTTGGGTTTTTGGTAGTTTGGACGAGGTGACTGATAATAGGATGGTTGGGTGTTATAGGTATGGTAGGTGGTAGCGGTTTGAGAATATCTGGGAAGCGAAGGTTGGTATGGGGGTGGAGGCGTTTGTTATACAAATGGAGATTTTGGACCTTGGGCTACCATCACTGCCCCTACTTCTTTCTTCTTTGATATGCCACTCGATTGTAATGCCTTCTTCGTGGCCTGTAGTGCCTCAAAATTTTGTTACCATCCCGCTTTTGATACCTTCTTCAATCCTTTCTCTGAGCTTGATGATGTCGGAGAACTTGTGATTTTCAATGACCATTAACCTCTCGTAATATTGTGGATCTTGAGACCTGATAAAGAATTTGTTCATTTTCTCCTCATCTAACATCGTTCTGACCTGTGCTGCTTCTGAACTCCACCGAGTAGCATACTCGCGGAAAGTCTCAGTTGGCTTCTTCTTTGGATTCTGGATATAGAAGACATCCGGTGCATTCTCCGTATTAAATCTGGACTTACTCATCTAATCCGATGCCATGCTCGCCCTATTAGCCCACTTCTTAGGATTCTGGCTTATGTAACAGGACAGGGCATCTCCAGTAAGACTTCTCATGAATAGCTTCATTCGAATCCTTTCATCTTTTCCGACCCCCACGAGCTAGTCATAATAAGTCCTCAGATGAACCTTGGGATCACCCGTTCTATCAAACATTTTGAGTTGGGAGGTTTTTAACCCTCTCGCAGTTCCACATCTAGCTGTATGCATAAATCCTCATAATTCAAAACTTTGATACCTTTACCCCCTTCAACACCCTGAACTCAATTTGTCAACTTCTTGAGTTCCTCAACCATGTTCTTGATGAGCTTGTCCTTATCATCGGATTCTGGTGTATAGGAGATTGGTTGAGTGGAGTGAGGTAGGGTTTCCACGTATATGGGGTTGTTCTGGTGAATGTCAGGAATTTGGGTATAGTGGTAATCATTGGTTTGCTGGTATTAAGGAGGGAGAGGTTGATTTTGGGCCGGGGTTGTATACTTGTGAGGTGCGGGAGGATTCTGCGGGCGTTGGTTGGGTGTATTCTGAGGAGTTGTCGGGTTTTGGGTATTTTGATTGTTGATATCTAGGAAATTTAGTGTGAGGAAGAGGTTTTCCAAATTAAGGACCCACTCAAGCTCGCCCTGTAGTTCAAGTATCTTCTGCTCAAGACGTAAAACCAAATCATTTGAGGCCTAAATGCCCTGACCATCGGAAGCTTCGGCATTCTCAACATGGGTAGTGTTTTCCTTTCTAATGCCGTTCAAATCATCCATTTTTTCTATTCCTTGGGGAATGGGAATAATAAAAAGGGAAAGGAAAACAAAAGGTAACCAAGTCAATAAGGGTTCCCAAAAAAGTATTTGCAATCTCTAAACACATAGTGCGAGAATGTAAATTCGCGTTCTGATTTGGGAGCCTCGTTGTGCCCGAGGTAGGCCTAGAGACAAGTTAATATGGAGAACTTTAGTGCCAATAATTGCATCCTTTCATTAATTTAAATGTAGAGGAATCTGAAACGACACTGAATAAGACAAGTCATTAATGGAAATTGGCCTTATTACATTTGAAAAAGCAGATAAACCTAATCTACTTGGTCCCTGAAGGACCTTCCCCAGCCTTGAAGTCTTGGCTCCATCGATTAGGTTCCGCAGGTCGCGCATTCCCAATAGTAGGTTTACCCTTGCTAGATGTCATCCTTTGCTTCCCTCAGCATTCTGGCAGTCAATGACTCTTTTCCTTGTCTTCCCCTCTAGCTCCATCAGACCCTGCTCCAAATATTCCAGTATTTCATTAGATTTTATAGCCATTTCCCTCCATTGATTGATGAATACCATACCAGTCTTGTGTTGCTGTAGATGCTCAGCCTCGAACTCATGAACCCTTTTGCGCAGTTTGTTGTATTTCACTTGGGCTTCAGCAACTTCGTCTATGACCCCGTTCCCCAACTGATTCCCGACTCAACTGTCCATGTTATGCTATCCTCTAACCATGATAAGTAAAAGCATACATGCCCTGCATGGTACCTGTCTGGCTCGATGGTGTCCCTTTCTACAATAATCTTTAGGTGCCACATATGCTGGTCTTCACACTTGTATAGGATGCCGTCATCTTGAAAATCTTCCCGGTAATGACTCATTTTTGCAACCCACGGTATGACCTGCTTGCTGCCTTCCTGTCTTATAACCCTAATGGGAACGTAAGGGTATATACCTCTTAACCCAATCAACACCAAGTGTGGAGCGTCCCTGGATCTGATCATGAACTCACTAGTGGGGAACCATTCGAACATCCATTGAACCCGATCCTCAGTCAAATTGTCGAAAAACTACACCCATTCTGTAGCACTTTCTGGTTGAGCAAACCTATCCGGAATGTAAGTCATTCTCTTAGGGTGATGGAAGGATATATGATCATTCCACGCCCTTCGTGGAAACTCTTGATGATATTAACACCTTTGGAGATTCTTCAATTACCAAACATGTAGTAGCAGATTACAACCCTCAAAGTTTCTGAACCCCTTCTGGCAGCGGTCCAAGGCACGGTAGTTGTCAGCTATGATCACAGGGACAATGTTATATGTTTGTCCCTCGATCCCCTCCAATAAAGTTTCGGCTACCATAGCCAGTGTGGTGTGAATTATGTCCCCTCGCATTGGGAACACCATCATACCCAGGAAGCATACAACGAACACAAAAACCATGCGGTGAATTAGACCCAAAGACATAGAGAATTCATCATGAAGATACGGTAGGACTTGCTATGACCGTATCATACATAGAGGTAGTCAAAGGGTAAGTAGGACTTCTTCAAACACTCCAAATCGTCGATCTTCTTCAAGCCCATCATTTTTAGATATCCTCTAGCGGCACGGTTTTCTGGCAATAATAAACCAGGACTGTCCCAATGTAGCCCGGTGAGTCCCCCTATTTCTTCTAGGAGAGGGGTCATTTCTATGTTTCCAAAGCGAAACACGGATCTTTCACTGTCCCAGAACAATCTGGAAACTTCGATCAACATATTATTTGGTTGGATGTCCAACAGAGAAGGCAAATTTCCCAACACCTTCTTCACATGTGTTTTGTCACTTGAGGAAAGATCTTCCCACCAATCTAGCAGCAACCATGCCGAACCTAGGGACTTCGTGCCTCATTTTTCTGTAAAATAAACAAGGTTAGACCCTTTCCCCTACCAGATTCGACCATTTATACATCAGCGATTAGCATATTGGCACTTAGTTCTCCAAATTAATGCACAGGTCGTGGTTGCATCCTTTGGGATTATGGAAACCCAGGTGGACTTTTTGACAAGGCTTGTCTTAAAGAGTATTTATGTGGACAACATCTTAACCCTGGCTTGGTTTTGACCATGATGCATGTACAATTAATCGGAGTAAGGTTTCTGTAGAGGCCTAGACTGGTACCTTCAAGCGGACAACTTGAGAGGGAAAGGCACGAAATCGTTGACTACACCGCCGATCGACTAGTTTTACTGCAAATAAATATTTCTGAATTTTAAGGGTGATATATAGGGAGAATGAAAAAACTCATCAAGTGTTGCTATAGGATTGATTACGCACGAGTGGAATATTATGTTGAGCATGATTTATGCAACAATAAATAGCATGTTGTCACGTATTTGCATGTTAAAAAATGATAAATGCAGTATTTAATAATTGAAAGACGTTTAAGAAAGGAAAACAAGGAAACAAGTAAGTTTCTGTAGAAAATCATAAATTCTTGAAAATAGGCAATTAAATTCATAGAAAGGGGAAAGGGAAAGGGTGCGCACGTATTAACAGTATAAAGCATGCTTAAGACTAATTCGCAAAAAGCAAGTTTGTTATGGTAAGACCCTAAGGGAAAACCCCAGTAGAGTCGCCATGCTGTAGCGCCCCCTTTTTTTCTCGCGGAGTCCGGGTTTCGACATTTCTGAGACAACTCCCTTCCTTTTGGGATAGGATATGGGATTTGAAGAGTCGCCACCTAACGGATTAAGGTGTGTTATGGCACCTAAAGAAAATAACTCATGAAACTAGTTTATGTCACCAGAGATTTGGGTAAGGGCTTGAAATTACCTTGAAGGGAAGGTGTTAGGAACACCTCGAGGTCCACAATGAAGGGTCCCGGAAAAACTCAATTAAGAGAATTAGTCTTTAAAGGAAAACTGAGCAATTTAGACAACTACTATTTAGAACAGGAACTAAAGGCTCCTAAAGTTTTTAGCCTATAGGATCATTTCCATGCAATAATTGGTAACTTTCCCCAGATCGGGGTGCTACACATAGTATAAAAGCACATGTCATCACCTCTTTTACTACCCAGTTACTATCTTTCATTTATTAGCTAAGAGTTCTAATAGCTTGTAACAACCCGGTAGGTCATTTTGAGAGTTATCGCTCTGATCCCCTAATAACAGATTTCCCCATATCTATTTCTAATTTGGGGACTTGTTGGAACATTGAGTGGTGAAATTCATAGAGTTTTTGGACACATACTCCTTATATGTCAGTTTAAGCTTTAGAAATCGAACTGTAGTTGGAACTGTGGGAAGACGGGTCCGGAATAGGGTTCCGTTAACTCTGTTAGCTCTGCTGGGTGATTTAGGAGTTAGGAGCATGTTCGGAATGTGTTTTCGAGTTATGTAGTAGATTTAGGCTTGAAATGGCGAAGGATAGAATTTCGGCAATTTCGGCCGATACGTGAAATTTTGATATCGGGCTCGGAACGGAATTCTGAGGGTGGCTGTAGGTCCATTGTACCATTTATGACCTATGTGTTAAATTTGAGGTCATTCGGACTAGTTTTGATGTGTTTCGGCATCGGTTGTAGATTTTAGAAATTTCATAAGTTCTTATTCTCGAATCCATGTATAATTGGTGATTTTGGTGTTATGTGATGTGTTTTGGAGGCTCGACTATGTTTGGATAAGGTATTAGGACTGGTTGGTATGTTTGGTTGAATTCCAAGGGGCGCAGGTGCGGTCTAATGGGCGCAGGTGCGGAAATCGCTGGGCAGTTTATATCAAATTCGAGGACTTGAATTTCATAACATCTAAAAATCATTTGGAGCTCGGGTGTAGGCGATTTGGAGTGAGTTTTGCGGATAAGCTTCATAGGTAACAATTCCTAACCCTATTCTCTTTGTATATCATTAATTTATAGCAATTTCTTCTAAGCAATCAAGGGACTTAGGTGAAAAATCATTCAAATGGGAATAAGTTTCCCCAATTAGGAAATCCGAGAATTTAATAGGATTTTGTCGCCGGTTTTCGATGATTCTTGTTCGAGTGAGTTTGTGAGTGAATGGGTGTTCTAAATTTGTAACTTTCACTCGATTCTGAGAAGTGGGCCCGGTGGACTTTTTTGGCGATTTTCCAAATTTCGTGTATTATCTTCAAACTCATTAGCTATTTTGATTCTTTAAAGTGATATTTATATTATGCAATCGAATTGAATAGATTTGGGCCATTCGGAGTTGGATACTCGTGGAAAGAGCATGGTTTTGAGTTGAGTAGCGCAGTCGAGGTAAGTGGCTTGCGTAACTCTGTGTTGGGGACTTCCCCTAGGCTATTTTAATATTGTTCTATGTTGTATGGGCGCCGTGTGCGTGAGGTGGTGAGTACGTACACGGGCCATTGTTGCTAAAACTCCATCTTTTCCCTCAATGACTTAAATCATTTCACTCTTATTTCACTGATTCATGTATCGACTATGTAGTTTAGACTAGAAAATACCATACCTACCTGTTTTACTTGAATATCTCCATTGTTATTACTATGTGTACCATGTTTTAGGTAGTTTTATCCATATTTTTTTCCAGTGATTTTTCTTGAACTGTTTTTAATAAAAGTTGTATTCGATGTTTGTACTGCATTGCATATTTAAATTGGGACTACGGACGAGATTCCGGGATCTTTCCCCCTGTACTGCATTGCATAATAAAATTGGGACTACATACGAGATTTTGGGAGCTTTTCCCCTGTACTACATAGCATATTTAAATTGGGACTACAAACAATATTCTGAAAGCTTTCCCCCTGTACTACATTGCATATTTAAATTGGGACTACAGATGAGATTTCGGGAGCTTTCCCCCTGTACTGCATTGCCTACGTGTTACTATGATGTATGTTGTGCTTAGCCGAGGGCTCCCTGTTATTATTTTATTTTAGCTCATTGTTCTTACTTATTTTCCTTGGTTTATTATATCTCTCTATTCACATTCTTGTATTGTTTTACTATAAAAATCCAGTAGAGCCTTAGCCTGACCTCGTCACTACTCGACTGGGGTTAGGCTTGGCTCTTACTGGGTACCATATTGTGCTGTACTCATGCCCTTTCCTGCATATGATTTTTGTATGCAGATCCAGCTACCATCGCTCATTTTCGTGGCTAGGGGTCCGAGCAGCAGCTTCTAGGAGACCGAAAGGTAATTCAGTCGCGTCCGCAGAGTCCTTCGAGTCACCTTCCACTCAAGATTTAGATAGATTTCTTTTTCATGTAAATTCTTTCTCATTATACAAACTATTTTGAGACAGAGCTTGTGACTAAGGTGATAGCACGGGTTTTGGGAAAAGTTGTATTTTGTACGCGCCAAGTGGCGATGTTTTATTGTAGATTCACTTATTTCACCTTTATTTTAATGCTTCTATTTAACATGTGTTTTTCCACAATTAGGCTTACCTAGTCGTAGAGACTAGGTCCCGTCACGATGCTTTTTAGATGGTAAATATGGGTCGTGACAATTTGGTATCAGAGCGTCTAGGTTCATAGGAGTCACAAGTCACAAGCCAGCTTATTAGAGTCTCTCGGATCGGTGCGGAGACGTCTGTATCTATGTTCGGGAGGCTATGTAACTACTAGGGACAATCATATTTATTTGATCTCCTTTTTCGTGCGAGTTATTGACATCAAAAATTCTGAACTTATATTCTATTCTTTCCCACTGATTGTGAGGACACGTACTGGGAGGACCAACGACCAGGCACCCGAGACCCCTGCCAGAGCTGCCACAGGTCGGGGTCGGGGCCAGGGTAGAGGACGACCGAACGGTACAGCCCGAGAGTTGGAGATGGATATCACTTTCCAGCAGGCAGTGAGTATTTCCAGGAGAGTAGAGGGCATGTTCGCCCCAGGATAGAGAGGAGATGGAGGCCAAGAGGTCTCGAGAGACTGGCCATTTTTCAAGACCTCGTGCACTAGCAACACGTCACGGTAGGAGCTTTGTGGGTCGCCCTGTTCATTCAGCCCTTACAGTAGCCAGCCGTATTCCAACCCCTTCTAGACCTCAGGAGTTTAATTATACACCGCCAATATCCAGTAGGCCTCCAGTTCGAGGTGCTATTTTCGGCTAGCCCAGCAGGTAGCTCCTATTCAGTCTCAGCAGCAGCGTCCACCGAGGGGTTGTTTTGAGTGTGGTGACACTCGTCACTTGATTAGAGATTGACCTAGGGCAAGGAGGGGTGCACCTCCAGAGTCTTATCAGCCTCCACATGCTCTGCCGGGTCCTCCGGCTATTTTTCCAGCCCCTGCTGCCACTCCACCTCCTCGGCTAGCTCGGGATGGGGGTCGGGGAGGTAGAGGTCACCCTAGAGGGGGAGGCCAGGCCTGATACTATGACCTTCTAGTCCGTTCCAAGGTTGTTGCTTCAGACTCAATCATCACAGGTATTGTCCTTGTCGTCCATAGGGATGCATCAGTATTATTTGATCTAGGCTCTATGTATTCATATGTGTCCTCTTATTTTTCTCCACATTTGAGGATATCTCGAGATTCTATGAGTTCCCATGTCTATGTATCTACTCCTGTAGGAGACTCTCTAGTTGTGGAACATGTAAATTGGTCGTGTTTTGATTTCTCATAGTGGTTTTGAGACCAGGGCTGATTTATTATTACCCAACATGGTAGATTTCAATGTTATCTTGGGCATGGACTGTTTGTTGCCCCATTATGCTATTCATGATTGTCACGCTAAGACCCTGACGTTGGCTATGCCAGGCTTGCCGAGATTATAGTGGAGAGGTACCTTAGAGTATACTCCCCGCAGGGTCATTTCATTTCTTAAGGCTCAGCGGTTGGTTAAGAAGGGGTGTGATGCGTACTTGGCCAATGTGAGAGATGTCAGTGTTGATAATCCTCCAATTGAGTCAGTTACAGTAGTAAGGGAATTTCCTGATGTATTCCCAGCTGATCTTTCGAGTATGCCGCCCGACAGAAATATTTATTTCGGCATTGATTTGTTGTCGGGCACTCAGTCCATTTCTATCCCTCCTTACTGTATGGCTCCTCCTAAGTTGAAGGAGTTGAAGAAGCAGTTAGAAGAGTTGTTTGATAAGGTTTCATCAGACCCAGTGTATCACCTTGGGGTGCTCTAGTATTATTTGTGAAGAAAAAAAATGGTTCTATGTGTATGTGTATTGATTATCAACAGTTCAACAAGGTCACCGTGAAGAACATGTATCCTTTGCCTCGCATTAATAATTTATTCAACTAGCTACAGGGTTCTAGGGTATTCTCCAAGATTTACTTGTGTTTTGCTTATCATCAGTTGAAGATTCGGGAGCCGGATATCCCGAAGACTGCCTTCAGGACCAGACATGGAAACTATGAGTTTCTTGTTATGTCATTTGGGCTGGCCAATGCCCCAACAACTTTTATGCATTTGATGCACAGTGTGTTCCGGCCTTATCTTGATTCCTTCGTCATTGTGTTTATTGACGACATCTTGGTGTATTCCCAATCACGGGAAGATCATGAACAACATTTGAGGACTGTGCTTCAGACTTTGAGGGAGAAGAGATTGTATGCAAAATTCTCTAAATGTGAGTTCTGCCTTGACTCAGTGGAATTCTTAAGCCACATTGTGTCTTGGGATGGGATCAAGGTAGATCCGAAGAAGGTGGAGGCGGTGTAGAGTTGGCCTAGACCGTCATCAGCTATAGAGATCCGCAATTTCCTTGGTTTGGCTGGATACTATCGCCGTTTTGTGAAGGATTTTTCAGGCATTGCAACACCCGATGACAAGTTTGACTCAAAATGGTGCTCCGTTCAGGTGGACTGAGGAGTGTGAGGAGAGCTTTGAAAAGCTCAAGACAAGCCTGACTTCAGCTCCAGTGTTGGTATTGCCTACGGGTTCATGGTCCTATACTGTCTATTGTGATGCTTCGAGGATTGCCCTTGGCGTGGTGTTGACGCAGGACGGTAGGATAATTGCCTACGTGTCCAGATAGTTGAAGGTGCATGAGAAGAACTATCCAGTTCATGATCTCGAGTTGGCCGCGATTGTTCACACCCTGAAGATATGGCGTCATTATTTATACGGTGTTCCCTGTGAGAGTTTCACCAATCACCGGAGTTTGCAGTACATATTCAAGTAGAAGGACCTCAATTTGCTCTAGCGGAGATGGTTGGAGTTGCTAAAGGACTATGACATCACTATATTATACCACCCGGGGAAGGCTAATGTGGTGGCCGACGCCTTGAGTCACAGGGCGGAGAGTTTGGGGAGTTTCGCATATTTTCTGACAATTGGGAGGCCCTTAGCCTTATATATTCAGTCCTTAGCCAGTCAGTTCGTGAGGTTGAATCTTTCGGAGCCTTGCGGGTTTTAGCTTATGTGGTGGCTCGGTCTTCTCTTTATAACCGCATTTGAGAGTGCCAATATGATGATCCCCACCTTCTTGTTCTTCAGGATAGGGTTCGGCGAGGTGACGCCAAGGATGTGACTATAGGAGTTGACGATGTGATGAGGATGCAGGATCGGATCTGTGTGCCCAATGTGGATGGGCTTCGGGAGTTGATTCTTGAGGAGGCCCATAGCTCGCAGTATTCCATTCATCCGGGTACTGCGAATATGTACCAGGATCTGAGACAACACTATTGGTGGAGAAGGATGAAGAAGGATATAGTGGAGTTTGTGGCCAAGTGTCTCAACTGTCAGCAAGTCAAATATGAGCATCACAGGCCGGGAGGGTTACTTCAGCAGATTGAGCTTCCAGAGTGGAAGTGGGAGCGGATCACCATGGACTTCGTGGTTGGACTTCCTCGGAGTTTAAAGAAGTTTGATGCTATTTGGGTGATTGTAGATCGGCTGACTAAGTCAACCCATTTCATTCATGTGTTGACTACATACTCCTTCGAGAGGTTGGCAGAGATTTATATCAGGGAGATTGTTCGCCGCCACGGTATTCCAGTATCTATCATTTCAGAGAAAGGTACACAGTTCACTTCATGGTTCTGGAGAGCCATTAAGGATGAGCTAGGCACCAGGGTAGAGTTGAGTATAGCCTTTCATCCTCAGACGGACGGGTAGTCCGAGCGCACGATTCATATTCTTGAGGATATGCTGTGTGCCAATGTGATGGAGTTTGGAGGGTCATGGGACCGATACTTGCGACTTGCAGAGTTTGCTTATAATAAAAGCTACCAATCCAGCATTCAGATGGCGTCGTATGAGGCCTTGTATGGTAAACGGTGTCGGTCCCCAGTGAGATGGCTTGAGCCGGGTGAGGCCCCATTGTTGGGTACAGATTTGGTCTAGGACGCCCTGAACAAGGTGAAGGTGATTCAGGAGAGACTTCGCACAGCTCAGTCCAGGTAGAAGAGTTATGTGGACTGGAAGGTTCGTGATTTAGCATCTATGGCTGGTGATTGTGTTTGCTTCGGGTATATCCTATGAAGGGCTTCATGAGGTTCGGGAAGAAGGGTACGCTGAGTCCGAGATTTATTGGCCCTTTTGAGGTATTGCGACGTGTTGGTGAGGTTGCTTATGAGCTAGCCCTGCCTCCTAACCTAGCAGGAGTTCATCGGGTATTTCACGTCTCCATGCTCTAGAAGTATCACGGTGACCCGACTCATGTTTTGGATTTCAGTTCAATCCAATTGGACAAGGATTTATCATATGCTTACGAGCCAGTAGCTATATTGGATAGACATGTTAGAAAGCTCAGGTCAAAGGATATTGTGTCAGTGAAGGTTCAGTGGAGGGGTCAGCCGGTCGAGGAGGCGACTTGGGAGACCGAGCAGGATATGCGCAGTCAGTACCCTCATCTTTTCACAACTTAGGGTATGTCTCTATACTCGTTCGAGGAAGGACGATTTTCTTAAAGAGGGAGAATGTAACGACCCGGTAGGTCATTTTGAGAGCTAGCACCTCGATCCCCTAATAACTGCTTTCCCCATGTCTATTTCTTCTTTTGGGACTTGTTGGAACATTTAGTGGTGAAATTCGGAGAGTTTTTTGACACATAGTCCTTATATGTGAGTTTAAGCTTTAGAAATCGGACCGTAGTTGGAACTGTAGGATTACGGGTCACAAATGGGATTCGGTTGACTCCGTTAGCTCTGTTGGGTGATTTCAGAGTTAGGAGCGTGCCTGGAATGTGTTTTCGAGGGCTGTAGTAGATTTAGGCTTGAAATGGCGAAGGTTAGAATTTTGGCGATTTCGGCTGATAGGTGAAATTTTGAAATATCGGGCTCGAAACGGAATTACGAGAGTGGTTGTAGGTCCGTTTTATCATTTGTGACCTGTGTGTAAAATTTGAGGCCATTCAGACTAGTTTTGATGTGTTTCGGCATCGGTTGTAGATTATGGAAATTTCATAACTTCTTAGGCTTAAATCCATGGATAATTGGTGATTTTGGTGTTATGTAATGTGTTTTGGAGGCTCGACTAAGTATGGATAAGGTATTAGGACTGGTTGGTAAGTTTTGTTGAGGTCCCCGGGGCCTCGAGGATGTTTCGGATGCTCAACAGGTGATTTGGAACTTGGAAAACAGCTGAACCATTTATGGTTCAGGTGTCTCGCACCTGCGATGGATTTTCTGCACGTGCAGAAGAGGGGCTCGCAGGTGTGGACTTGGTCAAGTCAACATGATTCCGTAGTTGCGGAGCCGCAGATACGGCCAATTGACCGCAGGTGCAGCCCCGTGCCTTTTGGTGGGTTTTCGCACCTGCGATGGAATTTCCGCAGGTGTGGTCCAAGGAGCGCAGGTGCGGAAATCGCTCGGAAGTTTATATCAAATTCGGGGGATTGAATTTCATAACAACTAAAAATCATTTGTATCTCAGGTGTAGGCGATTTAGAGTGATTTTTGAGGAAAAGATTCATAGGTAAATATTCCTAACCCTACTCTCTTTGTATATCATTAATTTATAGCAATTTCTTCCATGCAATCAAGGGATTTAGGTGAAAAATCATGCAAATGGGAAGAAGTATCCCCAATTAGGAAATCCGAGAATTTAGTAGGATTTTGTCGTCGAGTTTCGATGATTCTTGTTCGAGTGAATTCGTGAGTGAAAGGGTGTTCTAAATTTGTAAATTTCACTTGATTCCGAGACGTGGGCCTAGGGGACTTTTTGGGTGATTTTCCTAATTTTGCGTATTTGCTTCGAATTCATTAGCTATTTTGATTCCGTAAAAGTTATATTTACATTATGCAATCGAATTTAATAGATTTGGTCCATTCGGAGTCGGATACTCGTGGCAAGAGCGTGGTTTTGAGTTGAGTGGCGCAGTCGAGGTAAGTGGCTTGCCTAACTCTGTGTTGGGGACTTCCCTTAGGCTATTTTAATATTGTTCTATGTTGTTTGGAAGCCATGTGCGTGAGGTGATGAGTATGTCACGGGCCATTATTGCTAAAACTCCATTTTTTTCCCTCCATGACTTAAATCATTTCACTCCTATTTCACTGATTCATGTATCGACTATATAGTTTAGATTAGGAAATAGCATGCCTATTTGTTTTACTTGAATATCTCCCTAGTTATTGCTATGTGTACCATGTTTTAGGTAGTTTTATCCACATTTTTTCCTGTGATTTTTCCTGCACTGTTTTGAATAAAAATTGTATTTGATGTTTGTACTGCATTGCATTTTTAAATTAGGACTAAGGACGAGATTCCAGGAGCTTTCTCCCTGTATTGTATTGCATATTTAAATTGGGACTACGGATGAGATTTCGGGAGCTTTCCCCCTGAACGGCATTGCATATTTAAATTGGGACTACGGAAGACATTCCGGGAGCTTTCCCCTTGTACTGCATTGCATATTTAAATTGGGACTACTGACGAGATTCCAGGAGCTTTCCCCTCGTACTGCATTGCATATTTAAATTGGGACTACAGACGAGATTTCGGGAGCTTTCCCCCTGTACTGCATTGCATACTTGTTACTGTGATATATTTTGTGCTGAGTCGAGGGCTCCGTGTTATTATTTTCTTTTAGATCATTGTTCTTACTGATTTGCCTTAGCTTATTATATCTTTCAAAAATCCAGTAGAGCCTTAACCTAACCTCGTCACTACTCGACTAGGGTTAGGCTTGGAACTTACTAGGTACCAATTTTTGATGTACTCATGCCCTTTCCTGCACATGTTTTTCGTGTGCAGATCCAGGTACCAGCGCTCATTTTCGTGGCTAGGGGACCGAGCAGCAGCTTCTAGGAGACCGAAAGGTAATTCTACCGCGTCCACATAGTCCTTCGAGTCACCTTTCACTCCAGATTTAGATAGATTTCTTTTTCATGTAAATTCTTTCTTATAATACAGATTATTTTGAGACAGAGCTTGTGACTAAGGTGATAGCACGGGTTTTGGGAAAAGTTGTATTTTGTACGTGCCAAGTGGCGATGTTTCATTGTAGATTCACTTATTTCACCTTTATTTTCTTGCTTCTATTTATCATGTGTTTTTTCGCAATTAGGCTTACCTAGTCGTAGAGACTAGGTGCCGTCACGATGCCTTTCGGATGGTAAATCGGTTCGTGACATAGCTTCTAGTACGTACCTTATGCGTGCACTACCCGTCCCTTACCTATGGGTCTGGATGTATTTAGGACCTCTATTTAAGGTGGTTCTAGTCTCACCTATGTTACTTAAAATGAGAAACCTAAGCGACAAATACAAGTCAAATAGGACTGTCACATAAAGAGCAAATAGGGGCTCATGTTAACCTCCACAAGTAAACAAAACAAATGCACGCTATTCAAAAAATAATCTTTAATGATTTAAGATCCTATAGGAAGAATATCTAGATGAGCATAAAAAGAATATATAACAACCTTATTAAAGCGAGCAGTGATTCCTATCGGTTTGCCTACTCATTTTGTTAAATACTCTGAATCTGGGCAAACTTCAGGCAGTACTAAATTACAGTTCTTTTTAGCCCCAGAATTCCTATAAGTTTGCCTAAGTGATAACCAGAACAAAATCCTATAGGCATGGTTTTTACAACTGTTAATTATATACCTACAACATAGTTCATAAACGAGTTACTGATTTTAACATACATGTTTTATCTTCTTTAGATCCTATAAGCATGCTTTCTAATTTTTGATGAATTAACTCCTATAGGCATTATTTCTAAGGGTTGAACTGACTACAAGTATTACTTCCTATAGGCATGATATCTAAATGCAGAAAACTGATTTTATATTTTATTTCCTATAAGCATGATTTCTACCTGAACCTGACAAAGATATATAACAATCGCTCCCCAGCTTTTTTTAATAACCCCATATCGGTTTTTACAAGGATTATTACAGTATTACATACCAAAATGAATGAATTACATAAAGTTATTCATTACACTAAAGGGAGCCTTAGCAGGCCCAACATCAGGAAGCCAGGCCTTCAAGCAAGCAAGTCTGAAGTACAGGTAGTCCATCCATAATACAAAACGGAATTCTGGTGTGTCAAAGTTCCTAAGGGCCTCTGGTACCCCGGGCAATGCTCACACTAGAACGTTTATGTCACGACCCAAAATCCCTAAGGTCGTGATGGCGCCGGACACAAGGTCAGGCAAGCCAAACCATTAATTAATTGAAATAACTTTCCAGTTTTAAAATTTTCGAAATCGTTACCTTTTCTTGCATTTCATAACCAAATAAATAAATTTTAGTAAACTTAAATACGACAGCACATCAATTCAATTTAGTGAAATAAATCCCAACACATCACCAGAACCTGGTGTCTCAAGTACATGAGCAACTTCTAAGAATTTCACAAATATTACAAAGCCTGTCCAAAATACAACTGAACAAGGAAATTTAAAATGAAATAGATGCTAAAGCTCCCCTCGCTCGCGAATCATACCTGCGACTCGAGTGTTGACTCATATATATAATTAACATAAAGCTCCCCTCGATCTCGAATCATACCTGCGACTCGAGTGCTGACACATTTCCACACATTTAAATCCACTTTTTATTAAGAAAACAGTTTTCTCATAGAAAATAGTAAAATCCGTATTAAAAGAGGCATGAAACATAGGTTTTGAAATCATTTGTTTTGAAACTCATTTGTCAAGTTCAGTGATACTCCACGATAAACCCCAGCCCCGGTAGACATATATCCATAGCGGAACCAATTCTCGTTCTAGAGGGTTAACAATATGAACTCTAACTTTCTTTTAGACATTTAATTACGTTTTCGGTCATATTAGCAGCTCAATATTACAGGCAGGGTTATAGATACACACATAAAACATGCTACTGGGTCCTAGGCTACCTGGACATGGCATAATAGTAGCTACGCACGGACTCCCGTCACCTCGTGCGTACGTAGCCCCCGAAGATGATAGCATGTACTGAATTAATTCACCTAGGGGGACGATTCCCCTTCACAAAGTTAGAAAGGAGACTTACCTCACCCCGAAAATCCAACACTGACTTCCAATCCTTTCCGATGCCCCAAAGGATGCACAATGCTCCGAAACTACCACATAAATGACAAAGCAATGAAAATTCATCATAAACTTACAATAAATTCAGATTATATACTTTCCCAACCCCGCTCGGAGAAATTACAAAAATGCCCTTGGGCTCACGTTCCCGGAAATCCAAAATTCTCGAAGATACATTCTACCCATAGCCTTACTAACTCAAATATATAATTTGTTACGATATTCATGCTCAATTCGTGTTTAAAATCAAAATTTTCCATATTCTAGGTTTCTTCAAAGTTTCACAATTTTCCTACCAATTTCATGCTCAAAAATCCATGTAATATCTTGTATTTGACCTTAGAACCAAGTAGAACAACTTACCTCTTGATGCTTGGTGAAATACCCCTTGAAAGCTCTCCAAAAATAGTCTCAACCAAAAGAAAAATGAGAGGGAAGTGGCTCAACACGATTTTTAAAGCATTCTGCCCAGACATTTTTCGCACCTACGATCCTTCCTCCGCACCTGCGATTTCGCAGGTGCGACCAAATCCGCCGCACCTGCGGTTTCCCTCAATTCGAGCTAAATCGCACCTGCGACTCCCAAGCCGCACCTGCGGTCAAAGCCTCGCAGGTGCGGTTATACTAGATGACGGCAATTCAGCTCGTCTTCCAACTTCAACTTTGATCTGCTAAGCACCCAGAATCCACCCGAGGCCCCCGGGACCCCGTCCAATTATACTAACCTGAGCCAAAACATGACACAGACTTGCTCGTGCCCTCAAATCACATCAAGCAGCACCGAAATCACGAGTCGCACTCAAATCCAATTCTTTAAGAACTTAGAATTTCAAACTTCTACATCTGATGCCGAAACCTATCAAATCACGCCCGATTGACCTCAGATTTTGCGCCCAAGTCATATTCAACATTAAGGACCTGCTCAAACTTCCACAATTGCATTCTGATCTGGATATCAAAACTTCCACTTTCGGCTGGATTTCCCAAAAACCTTCAAATTTCTATCTTTAGTCAAATGACTCCCAAATGACCTGCGGACATCGAAATTCCTTCTGATCGCGCTCCCAATTCCAGAATCACCATACAGAGCTATTCCAAGTCTCGAAACCCCAAACGGATATCAGCCTCACTGACATGCACTTCAACCCCAAATACATGAAATCCTTCAAAAGTTCTAACTTCCATAATATACGCTGAAACGCTCCCAGGTTATCCAAACCCCAATCCGCACAAACACCCAAGCCCGAAATCATCATACGAACCTACTGGAACATTAAAACCTTGATTCGGAGATCGTTTACTCAAAATTCCAATCTTAGTTGATTTCTCCAACTTAAAGCTTCTGAAATGGGAATTTCCTTTCCAAATCAAATTCTAAACTTCCTGGAATTCAATTCTGACCATGCTCATGGATCATAATACCTGAAAAGGAGTTGCTCACGACTTCAAACCATTGAACGACGCAGTAGAGCTCAAAACAACAGGTCGGGTCGTTATAGTTTCTCAGAGAAATAGTTGTAAATGATTGGAAGACCAACCCCAGTGTGTCAGAGTTTTGAGGAGTCCCATGGACCATAGGAAGTGCTCACACTAGGGGTGGTAGGACCCTAGATAACCAAGAGTAGAAGTTTGAAAATAGTATATAAGGATAAGGGATAATTTTAGAAAAGCAGTTTGATTTTCAGAAAAGAATAGAAACAAGTTACAAGACTACAAGCAGAACAGAACCATATTTCAGCAGATTGGTTCAGACATGGGTACTAGTAATCAAACAATTACGACAAGAGTAGGAACACTTAAGTTATAGACAGAACTAAATAGGGTCACAGTTGAATCAAACAAGGTTTCACATTGCTAAAGTGGACTTAGTTTATTAATTATTACTAGGTGGAATCATATAGACATGTATTAAGCAGAGAAACATACTAAAGTTACAATAAGCAGAACAAGATAACATGAACTAAGACATAGCTACTAAAAAAAG
This sequence comes from Nicotiana paniculata, assembly GCA_005239505.1. Classification (NCBI taxonomy): domain Eukaryota; kingdom Viridiplantae; phylum Streptophyta; class Magnoliopsida; order Solanales; family Solanaceae; genus Nicotiana; species Nicotiana paniculata. The sequence goes on from ML303903.1 coordinate 55,190, forward strand.
ACACAGCACATGAACTATATGTCTGGCAGAAGCATGTTGGAATTTGAAGCACTAACCACACATACATGTGGAACAAAGAGGTAGCAAAAGACTAAAGCATGCTAAAAATAAAGTAAACTGGAAACATATAATAAACGGGACATATCAAGGTTTGAATTAAGCTAATCATATAAGTCACAGGGAATAAGAACTGAGGCATAGTAGTTGAGAAAATGAAGGCTAGGAAACAAATATCAAAATAGAAGCATGTTGATGTCTATAGTAAACTGGTTACATAGCGTATAGAATAGAACATGATAATAGAAATTGAGGCATACCAGTTAAGGAGATAGCAAACAGGAAGGTTAACGCAATTGGAATCCAAGAGTCTAGCCTTGGCTTTCAGCCGGCTAGACAGTGCAGCAAATCGAAGTAACAGAAAGTACTCAAGTGGTGTGCGTGTAAGTGTGTAAGTGAGTTTGTGTCTCGGTGTGTGCTAGTAAGCATAGGCGTGTGTGTGTAGGTTTTTTTCTGTGTTTTGGAAATCAGAATGGTGCAAGGTTTATATAGCATTCAACAAAGTAAAAAAATAAGACAGGGAAAATTAACACTACATAAATAAAGTATGCAAATCCATTAACCAATCAGTTAATGATAAACCCAGTCAATTAATAAGGAATAATCTGGGAAATATCCCTTAAATAAAGGAGAATCTCATACGGAATCAGTTAGCAGACAGGGTTGAAGCCAAATAAGGTAAGCAATAAGCCTAAAGACCATTTATAGGTCGGTCAAAACAATCAATACCCAAAAATTAGGCCAGTATCATAATTAAGGAAGACACTACCAATTATAAGTCACAAATAAGGAAAGAATAAGTAAAATCAAGATATATCACCTTTAAAAGAAAATGGAATTCTAAACCCTAATTAGGCAAATAAAAATCATTTAATCCCTTTTAATTGACAAAGCCAAAGAATAACGGGCAAATATCATAAAAAACAGTGGAGTAATTAGAAACCCTAGGGATTAAAACATTGACATGAAAACCAGTTGAGCAAGTAAAGAGAACCGAAGTGAAATGCTTAAATATTTTTGAACGATTTTGCAGAAACTTAAAAGATGAAACCCTAGCTTTTAGGGAAAAACAAAATTCGATTAACAATAATAAGAAAAACAGAAGATCTTAAATAGATAAACTCAAAATCATCTCAGATCTATAGAAATCTGAACAGACTCGAGTAGAAAGTGACTAGGGTTTTAAAAATGGACAGAGGTAAGAAAAATCTGGTTCGAACCAGAGATTTGAAGTCATAAACATGATGATAACAATATTCACAAATATAGAGATGAATACAGTCTGATTCATCAAGGAAATTAAGGATTTGGACTGAGTCAGTGTTGAATCTCTTTGAGATTCCCTCAAATAACACAAAAATCATTACACTAGTAAATAAATGAGGTCAGATGTGGCCTAAGATCGAAGGGAAAACCCATGAATTGAAGGGGGTTTAGATGACGGCGAGCTAGGGTTAGGGAGAAGGGTGAGAGAGAAGAGAGGGAAAAGGGATTCAGGGGCGCCAGAACTTGGGAAAAGATTAGGGTTGAGAGTTGGGTAATTAAAAATTGAAGGAATGTCCTGGACTGTTGATCATTTGAGATCAACGACTAGGATTGAATTTTGTGGAGGTCGGGCGAGTTATAAAATGGGTTATGGGTATTGGGTTGTGGGCTAATGGGTATTGGATCAGGGTTATGGTATTGGGTTGATTTAATTGGGTTGGGGTAGTAATTGGGCTAAAGTCCTAAACCAAAAGAGGCTATTTGTTAAATACCCAATAAAAATAGCTAATAAATGATAAAAATTGATATTTATGCATAAAAATGATTGAAAACAATTACTTAATATTATAAGAATACAAAAAAGGTCACCTTCTTGTAAAATAATGTGACTATGCCCATATGGGCTATTATTGCAAAGTTAGTGTAATTATAACCTAAGAAATATAAACATGGCTATTCAAGGAATAATTAAAGCTTAATATAAATATAAATGATAAAATTAAGCAATAAAATTATCATAAAACCATTTGTGATGCAGTTAGTAATTATTTATATAATAAAGCTACTGGGATAAATTAATTAAAAATTCTTTAAAATTGCAGAAAATATTGAAAAATATTAATTAATGCTTATGCATTGTTTTGGAGATATATATGCATTTTGAAAATAATATAGAGAAACATTGGGTATCAACACAAGGTTTTGTCTCTGTATGGAATTCTATCTAAGAAATGACAGCTGGGTCCATAAAATGATCAAATCATGTAAAGATGTAATTTTTTTTTTCTTTCTTCCCGAAAATGAAAAAGAAACCATTCGTACTCTCATAACTAAAGTTGGATAACTTTCAAACAGTTCAAAGGAAAATCTTTCGGCAATTTCATTTATTGAGCGATCTTTCCTCTTTTTATGTTTGTCTCGTTTAAAATGGATTTTGATTCTTCAGTCTGATCCAGTTATTAAGACAATAAAAAAGGTGTTTCCTTGTCTGAGATCCTTTATCTTTGTTTTATTTTAAATCATTGGGTTTAGACATTACTTTGGTGCTTTTTAATCCTTTGAAAATGGCAGCAACATACCCCTTTTGCGATTTCTATGAAAGAATCCTACAGACGATGGATTCCCCCGTGAAACACTTTGAATCGAAAAAGTTTGATCAATTCCAAGAAATTTTTTAATTGGAAACTTGCTCCTATTGGATTCTTTCGATTTCCGTACTGAAAATATATTTACGAAGTTGTTCCTATTTTTTTGTTGATTGGCAATAACCCTAGACCCATGCCCCGAGAAATAAATTAATACTTTTTACTCGAACTCCATAATGGACTATTACATTCCATGACAACAAGAAAATAGGGGTTCTAATAAAACAGAACCAATGATGCCGAGCCAAGAGCATCTTCATTCCTATATAAAATGGTGGATGTACAAATCCACAATGGATCATGTCCTTCAATTCGCAGGTTGCTTTCTACCACATCGTTTCAAACGAAGTTTTTGTGATGACCCAAAGGGTCATCTTATAAATTAAGACTCCATTCTAGGCTCATTAGCCTTAAAAGATTAATTTTATTTAACTCGATTTGCATGCGCAATCTGGGCATGAAACTAGAAAGCATTTATGTGAAAATATGAGAAATAATAATGTTTGGAATTTAAAATTTGGTTTTAGTTGACTTGGTTAAAAATTTTGAGTGAACGTACCTGGATCTGTGTTTCAACGATCTCGGGAGGTCCGCAATAAAATATGGGACTTGGGCGTATGCCCGGAATTGAATTCTGAGGTCCCTAGCTTTAGAAATCAAATTTTGAAGAAAATTGTTATGCTAGATTTTTAAGGAAATAAATAAATGACTTAATGTTTGAACTCATTGGTATCAGGCTCGTATTTTGGTTCCGGAGCTCGGTAGAGGTTTGTTATAATATTTGAGTCCTATCTATGAAATTTGGTGAGAATCATGAGTTTTGAGGTTAAAGTCAAAGTTTTAGATGTTATTTTCGTGGTTTGATCGCACGAACAAGTTCGTATGATGATTTTAGACTTGCGTGCATGTTTGGTTTAGAGCCCCGAGGGCTCGGGTGAGTTTTGGATAGGCTACGGGAGTTTTAAACTGGTAAAATATGTCGGTGCACCAGTTCTGGTGTGCCCGCACCTACAAGCCTTTGGCCGCAGGTGCGAGCTCGCAAGTGCGTGTGCCTTCTCGCAGGTGCGACCTTGACCAAGGTTCTCGTGTTCTGCAGATGCAGACTCCCCATAGCAGGAGCGGGATCGCAGAAGCGGAAACTTATCCGCAGATGCGGCCCCAAGGGCCCAGTACCGTTCTACAGAAGCGGCCTGCTGTCCACATGTGCAGATGCGCAAATGCGGCCCAAGCACCGCAGGTGCGAGGGTCGGGCAGTGAGTTCACTTTAATTAGAACTCCAGCCCTTTTATTCATATTTTTCGAACTAAAAAGACCTAGAGGCGATTTCCAGTCCACAAGTTCATCCCCAAAGTGTTGGTAACCAATTCTAAACTCTTTTCTTTCAATTGCCCAATGTTTTTCATCACTTTTCAATCAAAAATTAACAATTTTAATGGTAGAAATTTGGGGTTTGGTTAGAATTAGAGAATTTTGTAAAAATCGAATTTTGACCTCAAATTAGAGTCGGATTTCGAAACTAATTGCATATTCGGGCTCGGGGGTTAATGGGTAAACGGAATTTGGTCCGGACCCCGAGTTTGGACCAAGCGGGCCCGGGGTTGGTTTTTAACTTTTTTTGAGAAAACTTAGGAAAACAATGATTTTTCAGTAAAACTAGTTCCTTTAGCATAAATTAATGATGTTAAACTAATTATGATTAGATTCGAGCGGGTTAGAGGAAAATTCGAAAGGAAAAGCGGTAATTGAGCAGTGAGTGACCTGCTAATTTGAGGTAAGCATTTGGTTTAACCTTAACTTGAGGGAATAGGAATCCCCACTTAAATGTTATGTGAATTTGCATGTGTGTGGTATATAGGTGAGGTGACGAGTAACTATGCACCACTAAATTATTGTTGAACATGGTCTTTTCCTGGTTTCCAATTTATTTGATTCCTGGCTTAAACTGTTTTATGATCATTGATACCTCCATGTCTAATTGCTTTCATCGACTAGTTGTCAAGTATTTTTCCCAGTATTTTGGAAGTGTTGATCATTCCCTTGGTTTCACGGTGATACATAAAACTTGGATTGGATGACATTGTTTTACGATTCGTGTATATATATTCAGGTTCGTTTCATTGTACAATGTTAACTGATGAACTTCGTGAGTTGTACAGCTGTCTGTTTAAAATTGTTGAGACAAGAATATTGTGAAAGATTTTGACCTAAATTGTGGGAACTTTTATAAATAAAGTGATGTGATTGTCTAGTGGGAGCGGGTTGCAAGTCACAACAAGATGTGATAAGAGTGGACAGGTGGAATCGGGTTGCACGCCGCAACAGGAGAATAAGTGTGATATATATATATATAGGGAGGAGCAGTAAGGGTGTATAGCTGGGGCGGGTAGCGCGCCGCAACAAGAAGCAATAAGGGAGAATATTTATGATTTACTGATTTTCAAAATTAAAGAATTTGGAAAACTTCTGGTTTTATTGAAAAAGGTTTTTATACTCTGATTTTACTTTAATTTGAATTGAAACTTGGAAATTTTGAGGAGGTTTGATTAGCTGATATCTGGAAAAAAAAGTTATCCGAGTTGTTTTTATTTACTATTGCAAGTTACTGGTTATTTAGTTTATTATTACTATTTCCTTCATGCTTTATTATAAATTGTTCACATGATATATTGTTAATTCTCTGCCGTAGCTTTGTCACTAGTTCGTCGAGGTAAGGCTCGGCACTTACTCAGTAAATGGGGTCGGTTGTAGTGATACTACACTCTGCACTCTATTGTGTAGATCCAGATACCAGCCCAAGTGAGGAGATTTTAGTAGCTGACATCATCGTTTGGAGATACGAGAGAGACATGCTGGCGTCCGCATATTCCTGGAGTCTTCTCTTAATTTTATAGACGATGTTTTATTACATTCCAAAAACAGATTTATAATTCTTTCCGCCCATTATTTGTAGTAATCTTTAGAAGTTCGTGAATTGTGACACCAGACCCTGGGTAGTTATATAGTTAGTTTTAGTCTGTGGTTCGTTTCATCATATCAAATATTATTCCTGATTACATTTATTGGAAATTATTGGATTTAGTTTATTTTAAATTGTCTCATTGTGTTTAAGTAAATATTCAAAAAAAATGGCTAATAAAGTTCTAACATTGTCTTGCCTAGCAAGTGTGGTGTTAGACACCATCATGATCCCGTGGGTTGGGAATTTGGTTCGTGACAAGTTGGTATCAGAGCACTAGGTTGCCTAGGTCTCACAATTCACGAACAAGCTTGATAGAGTCTGAGGGATCGGTACAGAGATGTCTGTCGTGCGATCCTTGGTATCTCAAATACTGATTGAACTATTCTACTCTCTCGTAGATGGCAAGAACACGTGCTTCTTCTTCTGCTGACCAACAATCCAGTCTTCCAGCAGCAGCAACTCCTATTAGGGGCAGAGGCCGAGGCCACGTCAGGGGTTGATGCAAGGCCAGGACACATCCTACTGCTCACACAGCAGATCCAGCTGCGGAGACCCATATTGAGATTGACNCCTTATGGAGAGTGTAGCCCAGACTGGCGCACTCCCTGTTGCAGCAGCCGTATCTCAGGCTGGAGGAGGGGTCCAAACTCCTGGTACCCACAATCCTGATCAGAGTACTACTAAGATCCAGACGCCAACAGCCAACCAAGTTGGGGTAGTTCAGATAGTTACTGCAACCCCGATTGCTGAGGGGGCAGTTATGACTTCCGATGCTTTGTAGAGATTGCACTGGTTCATCAAATTTTTCCCTGTTCACTTCAGTGGTGCCATATCCAAGTATCCTTAGGAATATCTGGACAGTTGTCATGAGGTTCTTCGTAATACGGGTATTTTGGAGACCAATGGGGTAGACTTTGCCGCATTTTAGAATACTGGTTTCGCCAAGAAATGGTGGAGGGATTATTTGTTTACTACTCCAGCTGGGTAATCTGCTCTAACTTGGGATCAGTTTTCTCAACTCTTTTTGGAGAAATTTTTGCCTATCACTACTAGAGAAGAGAAGCGTCGTCAGTTTGAGCGTCTTCAACAGAGCGGCATGGTAGTTACCCAGTATGAGAATCATTTTTTGGATTTCGCTCGACAACTTATTCTGTTATTTCCCATAGAGAGAGAGAGGGTTAGGAGATTTATTGAGGGCCTTGCCTAGCCCATCAGGTTGCAGATGGATAAGGAGACAGGGAATGAGATTTCATTTTTGGATGCGGCCAATGTGGCCAGGAGAGTTGAGACGGTTCCCGGGATGGGAGGTCAGCGGTCAGATAAGAGACCTCGCCATTTCGGTAGATTCAGCGGTACCTCGTCTAGAGGTGGGGATACTCAGGGTAGAGGCTATTCTTTCAAGCCATTTAATTCAGCACCTCAGACGTCCCATGGTGCCTTAGGTGGTCGTGGCTTTTACTTGCCTTATTCTGATCAGTTAGTCCCTATCAGAGAACCTCATCTTCTGAGTTATTATTGTGGTCAGCCGGTTCGTTAGGGTAAGCCTCAGTATCAGGATGGGTGTTATGAGTGTTGTGAGTATGAGCACATTCGGAGATCTTGTCCGAAACTTTTGGGTAATCAGCCTCAGTACCATAATTCTCGTGCTACAGTTCCGGCACCAGCTACAGCACCACCTGCCCAGCCAGCCAGGGGTAAGGGTCAGGTAGTCAGAGGTAGAGGTCAGAATATTATAGGTGGAGGTCAGCATGCTAGAGGTGGAGGCTAGCTCGCTAGAGGTGGCAGCCAGCCCGTTAGAGGTGGAGGACCACCTGTCAGGGGTCCTCCTGGTGACGTCGTTCAGGGTGGTGGGGCGCAGCCCCGATTATATGCATTTCCAGCCAGACCCGAGGCAGAGTCATCCGAAGCAGTTATCACATGTACCATTTTAGTTTGTAATAAAGATGCTTTAGTTTTGTTTGATCCGGGGTCTACCTATTCTTATGTGTCATCCTATTTTGCCTCATATTTGATTGTGCCCCATGATTCTTTAAGTGTCCCTCTTTATGTGTCTACGCGGGTGGGGGATACTATTGTTGTAGATCGTGTATATCGTTCGTGCGTAGTCATTATTGAGGGTCTTGAAACTACTGTAGACCTTTTGGTTCTTGACATGGTCGATCTTGATGTCATATTGGTCATGGATTGGTTGTCACCTTATTATGTCATCTTGGATTGTCACGCCAAGACAGTTACTTTAGCTTTGTCGGGATTGTCTCGGTAATGGAAAGGGACTCCTTGTCATCCTCCCAACAGAGTGATTTCTTATGCCAAGTCTTGTCGCATGGTTGAGAAGGGATGTTTTGATTATTTGGCTCATATTCGTGATTCTAATGATGAATTCTCTTCGATAGATTCGGTTCCCATTGTTCATGAGTTTCGCTAGGTGTTTCGGACAGACCTGCCGGGGATGCCACCCTACAGGGTTATTGATTTTTGTATTGATGTTGCTCCAGGCACTCAAGCCATTTCTATTCCTCCATACCGGATGTCCCCACCAGAATTGAAAGAATTGAAAGAACAGTTGCAAGACCTGCTTGATAAGGGTTTCGTTCGGCCTAGTGTCTCGCCTTGGGGTGCACCGATTTTGTTCGAAAAGAAGAAGAATGGATCGATGAGAACGTGTATAGATTACTGGCAGTTAAATAAAGTTACTATCAAAAATAAGTATCCATTTCCGAGAACTGATGATTTATTTGATAAGCTTCAGGGTGCCAGTGTGTTTTCAAAAATTGATCTGAGATCGGGCTACCATTAGTTGAAGATTAGGGCGTATGATGTTCCTAAAACATCCTTTCAGACAAGGTATGGGCACTATGAATTATTGGTGATGTCTTTTTGCTTGACTAATGCCCCAGCAACCTTTATGGATTTGATGAATCGGGTTTTCAAGCTGTCACGACCCAAATTTCCCTCCGTGATGGCACCTAGTCTTAGGGACTAGGTAAGCCTAATATTTTACTGAGCATCAACAATAATAAAAGAAAACATAGCAGTTTAGATATGGAAATCTTGACAGAGTTTAGAATTTCCCAAAACCCGGCAAATACAAGTCACACGCTCCACGAAGTCTTTCTACAATTTTGAATACAATTGTCCATAAATAATAAGTACGGTTGAAATAGATAGAAACGTGACTCTAAAGCCTGCTAACGCAGCAGCAGGTTTACCTCGCGTCTCCTCAGCAAAACTCCACCCAGCTAGCAACAGTCAATACCTGGATCTGTGCAAAAAAAATGCAAAGAAGAGTAGTATGATCACACCACATGGGTGCCCAGTAAGTATCAAGACTAACCTCGGCGAAGTAGTAACGAGGACTAGTCCAGGCACCCACTGGTATAATGATTAAAAGACATAAGTAGTAACGACCGAAACAAAATATTTATCTGAAATCCTCAAATATAATCAACGACGGGAAAAATATAAAGCGGAAGGAAGTGCAGTAATTAAGCAACGGAAATAGCAAGACAGGAATACGCAAGAAAGGGAAGGACATCAGACGAGCCAACGTCGGAAATCACAATACTATGAAACACACAAAATTCAGCACTGCATCAAGTTACTCCCATCAAGCATTAGCAAATAGGCTCAATAAATTTAAAAAACCAGTCAAACCCTCGAGTAAAAACCTTTAAAATGTGAGTTTATATCGAAAGCTTTTGAAAATAAAATCTTTTCAAGATATAGGAAAATCTTATTTAAAACATACTTTTCTAAATGTATATGGATATATTTTTATAAAGGAAATCGTTAGAACATAGTTTCCTTAAAATACGTGGTATTAAATATACTTTCCTAATACTGCTCTTTCAAATATCATTTGTTCAAATATACTTCCCTAAATACTGCTCATTAAAATATAATTATTCAAATATACTTTCCTAAATACTACTCATTCAAATATCATTTATTCAAACATACCTTCCCAAATACTGTTCTTTCAAATATCTTTTGTTCAAATATACTTTCCCAAATACTGGTTTTCAAATATCATTTGTTCAAATATACTTTAAAAATAGAAGCCCTTCGGACATAACTTTTCTCGGAGATAATTGCATTTCATCTATAAATTTCAATATGTGTATATATGTTTACTTCCCAATCCAAATCTTCTCAAGGATAAACCACCGGAACTCAGTCCGTAACTCAGATAATCGTGCAATGCAATGCAGGGGAAAGTCTCAGGTCTCGGTCCGCAGTCCCAATTTAAATATGCAATGCAATGTAGGGGAAAGTCTCAGGTCTCAGCCCGCAGTCCCAATGTAAGTATGCAATGCAATGCAGGGGAAAGTCTCAGGTCTCAGCCAGCAGTCCCAATGTAAATATGCAATGCAATGCAGGGGAAAGTCTCAGGTCTCAGCCAGCAGTCCCAATGTAAATATGCAATGCAATGCAGGGGAAAGTCTCAGGTCTCAGCCCGCAGTCCCAGTGTAAATATGCAAAGCAATGCAGGGGAAAGTCTCAGGTCTCAGCTCGCAGTCCCAGTGTAAATATGCAATGCAATACACGGAGAGAAAACAACCAGAACACAGCGAACACATTGCACAACCACAACGAGCACCACATCAAATAGAAGACAAATGCAAGGTAGGATGATAAGTTCAACACGAGAACTTCAATCAAAATAGCGGCAAAACTCACTAATAAGCATAATTCACTTAAGGGAGAAGCCAAGTGTCAATAAAGCAATGTAACGAGGAGAAAACCCAACAATTATAGTAACAATTTACAATACTCAAGTCAATAAATAGAGAACCAATCTTCCCGGAAAGGGAAACATCTATAACAAATATCGCCTAACAGTTTGTTTCACGGACTAAACTCAGCTTAAGCAAATATTCAATATTAAGAGGCACCAAGGAAACACCGCCAATATGGGTGATGGCCAACTATACCTACGTAACATTTAAGGTGAATCATGTAAATCATCATGTACGACTCACGGGCATGCTTGATACCAAACTATAGATATTCAAATTCTCGTTAAACAATTATACGACTAGATGATACTAATTCTAATCAATTAGGCAGTTTATGAAGAATTTTGAGCATAGTGGTAGGGGAAATATTCAGCTAAGTCAAATTAAGATCAAATAATCAACAAAGAGGAATCGAAGTCAAGGAAATCTAATTCAAACAAAGGAAGATGAAGCTAGTAATTAGAAACTCAACCATAACAGTTACCACCTCATACGCAAGAGATGTAGGGACCTAAGAATCCTAAAAGTCCATCCTATTTGCAAATAAGTCCTAGTACGCACTCGTCACCTCGCGTACACGGGCTACAATCAACATAGAAGACTCAAATCCTAAGGGGTAGTTCCCTCACACAAGGTTAGGCAAGATACTTACCTCAACTGTGTTAATCAACCAATAATCATGCTCTTGCCACGATTATCAAACTCCGGGTGGCCCAAATCTATTCAATTAGATTGCATAATGTGAATATCATTTCAAGAAATCAAAATAACTAATTAATTCGAAGCTAATACGCGAAATTAGGAATTTTGACCAAAACACCCCTCGGGCCCACGTCTCGAAATCGGGTAAAAGTTATATTTTCCGGACACCCATTCACTCACAAACTCACTCGACAAGAATCATTGAAATACGATGTCAAAAACCCCCTAAATTCTCAGAATTTCGGTTGGGGAAGTTTCATCAATTTCCCATGGTTTTCCCCCCATTTTTGTTAATTAAACTAGAGAAAACAACGGGGATTAATGGTCTAACAATGAAGTAGGATTAGAAAACGTTACCTATGATTCTTCTCTTCAAAAACCACTGAAAATTGCAAATTCTCGAGCTCTCAAACGATTTTAGACTTATGAAATTCAAACCCTCGGATTTTTGGAATAAACACACAGGGATCTCGCACCTGCGGTCCCATTCACTGCACCTGCGGAAAAAGCATTGCAGGTGCGGAATTCACTTAAGTTCACTGGGGCCGCACCTGCGGTCGTTTGGTCGCCCATGCGGTTCCGCACCTGCGGAACCCATGTCGCACCTGTGACCACTGGTCAACCCCCTCACCATCGCACCTGCGACTAGCCCTATCGCGCCTGCATGTCCTCACCTGCGGGAAGACCTTTGCATGTGCAAAACACCAAAAGAAAGACTAGTCCAGCAATTTGATAAGTTTCAAATTCTCCCTTTAAGCATCTGAAACAACCTCGAGGGCCTCAGGACCTTAACCAATTACACCAATAGGTCACATGTCATCACATGAACTCAGTCGGACCCTCGGAACACCCAAAACAACGCCCGAATCATCGAATCAACCCAAAAATCAACTCGGAACACACAAAACAACGCCCGAATCACCGAATCAAACCAAAAATCAAACTTATAACTTTTAAAACTTCAAATATCCAAACTCGTGCCGAAACCTATGAAATCAACCCAGAACGACGTGAAAATTTACAGACAAGTCCCAAATGACACAACGGTCCTACATCCACTCCTGGAAATCCATTCCGAGCCTGATATTAAAATTCCACCTATCAGCCGGAATTGCCAAAACTCTAACTTCCGCTAAATGACCTCAAATTACTCTACGGACCTCCAAATCCGATTCAAGATTTACGCCTAAGTCCAAAGTCATCATACGAAGCTGTTGACGTTAACCAAAACTCATTTTCGAGGTGGTTTACCCAAAAGTCAACCCTCTGGTCAACTCCCTTCACTTAAGCTTCAAAATTTGAAAATTCTCCCCTAATTCGACTCCGGATTATCCGGTAAATGAAACTAACCAGGCACACAGATCGATATACATAATGTGAAGGTGATTATGACCTTATACCACTGGACGAAGCTTAAACTCTCAAAACGACCAGTCGGGTCGTCACACAAGCCTTATCTGGATTCCTTCGTAATTGTGTTCATTGATGATATTCTTATATACCCCCGCAATCGGGAGGAGCATGAACAGTACCTCCGTATAGCACTCCAGACTTTGAGGGATAATCAGTTGTATGAAAATTTTCAAAATGCGAATTCTGGTTAGATTCATTAGCTTTCTTGGGTCACATTGTATCAGCAGAGGGTATTCAGCTAGATCCTAAGAATATAGAGGCAGTGAAGAACTGTCCTAGACCCACTTCACCCACGGAATCAGGAGATTCTTGGGTTTGGCGGATGAGTGTGAGGCGAGCTTTCAGAAGCTCAAGACATCCTTGACTTCAGCACTGGTAGTGGTGTTACCCTCAGGTTCAGGATTTTTCACAGTATATTGTGATGCTTCCCGTGTTGGGCTTGGAGCGGTATTGATGCAAGAGGGCAGGGTGATAGCATATGCGTCTCGATAGTTAAAGATTCATGAGAAGAATTATCATGTCCATGACTTAGAGTTGGCAGCCATTGTTCATGCATTGAAAATATGGAAGCAGTATGATTATGGCGTGCCATGTGAGGTTTACACGGATCATCGTAGACTCCAGTACTTGTTCAAGCAAAAGCATCTTAATTTGAGACAGAGGAGATGGTTAGAGTTATTAAAATATTATGACGTCACGATATTGTATCATCCAGGAAAGTCCAATGTGGTGACCGATGCATTGAGAAAGAAGGCAGTAAGTATGGGCAGCCTTGCATTTATTCCAGTTGGAGAGAGACTGTTAGCTTCAGATATTCAGAAGTTGGCTAATCACTTCATGAGGTTGGACATTTTTCCCATCCATATTCTAGCTTGTACAGTTGCTCAGTCTTCCTTATTCGAGTGTATCAGAAATCGACAGGATGATGACCGCACTTGATGGTCCTTAGAGACACAGTTTGGCACGGTGGTGCCAAGAAGGTTACAGTTGGAGATGATGGTGTTTTGAGGAAGCAGGGTTGTATATGTGTGCCTAATGTTAATGTCCTTCATGAATTGATTCTTGAAGAAGCTCACAGTTCTAAGTATTTTATTCACCTGGGTGCTGCCAAGATGTACCAGGACCTGCGGCAGCACTATTTGTGGCGAATGATGAAAAAGGATATTGTTGCTTATGTGGCTCGTTATTTGAATTGCCAACAGGTGAAATATGAGCATCATCATTCGGAGACACGAGGTAGATCTGCTGGCATCCGCAAATTCCTAGAGTCTTCTCTTAATTTTATAGACACTGTTTTATTACATTCCAAAAACAAATTTATAATTCTTTCAGCCAATTATTTGTGGTACTCTTTAGTAGTTCGTGAATTCTGACACCAGACCCTGGGTAGTTATATAGTTAGTTTTAGTGCGTGGTTCGTTTCATCATATCGAATATTATTCCTGATTACATTTATTGGAAATTATAAGATTTAGTTTATTTTAAATTGTCTCCTTCTGTTTAAGTAAATATTCAAAGGAAAATGGTTAATCAAGTTCTAACATTGGCTTGCCTAGCAAGTGTGGTGTTATGCGTCATCACGATCCCGTGGGTTGAGAATTTGGGTCACGAAAATTTTACCATAACATTCCTCTAAGAACCAGTATGGAATTGATTCAATTATGGAATCATGAATAGTCATTGGTTGGGCTGATGTATAAACATCATAATCTACACTTTGTTCTATATCTATATACTATAGATATAGGTTACTATAGAGATAGGTGGATAAATATTTTTCTTTAGTAAGACCCAATGACTAATAATAATTTATCTAACATATTAGTTAATATTTAATATATAAATAATTTATTTATATATACTTATATAAATAATAATGAATAAGACGAATAAATGAGTTCTTTTTTATTCTGCATCTTCACGTGACTCTATAGGAGATATTGACCTATTTCATACTTCTTCAAATAACAAAGATTTAGCTTATAGGAATGATTAAAACTATTTATATTTCTAAATTTAGAAAGTTCCCTTTTCGACATCATTATTTGAAGAAAATANTAATTGAATCATCAACGATTTCAATGATCTAAAATAGATAAATACACCCGGCAACAAATCCAATTATTTTTTATGAGATGGATAAAAAAAGATTAATATAAGGTAAGATTTTAATTCTTATTCATTTTCTTCATCTGATTGGTAAAATCCAAAGAATGGGGAGGGGTTTCGTATCTATCAATTCAATCAAATAGACTGAGTAATTTTCACCGTTTATATATATTGAAATGGATGCCTTCCCATTACTGATTAACTCCTATCTACCCCATTCTATGGAACTGATGCAACATAAATCAAAAGAACAGAAGGGGGTGTCCTAGTCTTTTTGATTTTTACGAAATACGAGATGCCTAGGCACAAAGCAAAACAAATCCATACAAAGTCAAGTTTTTGCACCTATATTTTGATATTTTAGCCTAACTCATTGATTAAGAACTAATAGACTTAGTGAATTTAATTAGTCATGGTCTTGGAAGAACAGGTTCAAAGTCACAATCAAGTCCTTTTCCAAATGGGTTGGGAATTTGGGTCGTGACAATTTTACCATAATATTCCTCTAAGAACCGGTATGGAATTGATTCAATTATGGAATCATGAATAGTCATTGGTTGGGCTAATGTATAAACACCATAATCTATACTTTGTTCTATATCTATATACTATAGATATAGGTTACTATAGAGATAGGTGGATAAATATTTTTCNGCTTTGTTCTATATTTATACACCATAGATATAGGTTACTATAGAGATAGGTGGATAAATATTTTTCTTTAGTAAGACTCATTCACTAATATTAATTTATCTAACATATTAATTAATATTTAAAATATAAATAATTTATTTATATCTATTTATATAAATAATTATAAATAAGACGAATAAATGAGTTTTTTTTTACTCTGCATCTTCACGTGACTCAATAGGAGATATTGACCCATTTCATACTTCTTCAAATAGCAAAGATTCAGCTTATAAGGAATGATTAAAACTATTTATATTTCTAAATTTAGAAAGTTCCCTTTTCGACATCATTATTTGAAAAAAAATTGATAGTTAAAGATCACTTTTGATCATCTTAGGAAAAAAGACAAGTCTTTCTTTTTTAATTGAATTATCAACGATTTCAATGATCTAAAATAGATAAATACACCAAACAACAAATCCATTTTTTTTACGAGATGGATAAAAAAGATTAATATAAGGTAAGATTTTAATTTTTATTCTTTTTTTTTTCATATGAATGATAAAATCCAAAGAATGCGGAGGGTTTCGTATCTATCAATTCGATCAAATAGATTGAGCAATTGTCACCATTTATAAATATTGAAATGAATGCCTTCCCATTACTGAGTAACTCCTATCTACCCCATTCTATGGGACTGATGCAGCATAAATCAAAAGAAAAGAAGGGGTGTCCTAGTCTTTTTGATTTTTACAAAATGCGAGTTGTCTAGGCAAAAAGCCAAACAAGTCCAGATTAAGTCAAGTTTTTGCTCCTATTTTTTGATATATTTTAGCCTAACTCATTGATTAAGAATTAAGAGACTTTGTGAATTTAATTAGTCACGGTCATGGAAAGAACAAGTTCAAAGTCACAATCAATTCCTTTTTCAAATCCTGCTGCAGCTGCAGCTGCACGAGCCCTTCCCGCGTGCCACAAATGACATATGAAGAAGAAGAATCCTAGAACAAAATGAGAGGTAACTAACCAACTTCTAGGAGAGACATAATTGACTGGATTGATCTCGGTAGCTACACCACCCACAAAATTTAAAGAACCTAAAGTAGCATGAGTCATATATTTTGCAGAACATCGTTCCTGCCAAGGTTGTATGTCTTTTTTCAACCTTCTCATGTCTAACCCATTAGGATTCCTTAGAGGCTCTAACCGTGGAGCACGCAGATCCAAAAAATGCATAGTTTCTCCTCCAAAAATTACTTCTCTGGTCGGGGAACACATTAGATATTTACCTAAACCAGTAGGTCCTTGAGCGGATCTCACGTTAGCCCTAAGACGTTGGTCTCTAACTAGAAAATTAAATGATTGAGCTTGAGAAGCTTCTAGTCTAGTAGTTCCATAAAATTCACTAGGATAAGCGGTATTATTGAACCAGACAAAACAACAAGCAATGAAACCAAAGACGGATAAAGCCCCTAAACTATAAGATAAGTAAGCCTCTCTAGACCATATAAGTGCGCGTTGAGCCCATGGAAAGGGTTTGGTTAAGATATTCCAGATTCCACCAAGTATACAAATGGAACCTAACCATACATGTCCTCCGATTATATCTTCTAAATCGTCCACATTAACAATCAATCCTTCCCCTCCAAAAGTGAATTTTAGTAAATAACCAAATATGATACTCGGACTGAGGGTCAAGTTGGTAATTTTTCTTAAATATCCCCCTCCCGGAGCCCATGTATCATACAAGCCCCCAAAATAAAGAGCCTTGAATACTAGAAGAAAAGAACCTAGACCTAACAAGATTAATTAAATACCTAAAATTGTGGTTATTTTATTTCGATCTTTCCAGACATAACCAAAAAAGGGAAAAGATTCTTCAAGTGTCTCAGGTCCCAGAAGTGCATGATAAATGCCGCCAAAGCCCAATACTGTAGAAGAAATTAAATGAAGTACTCCGGATACAAAGTATGGAAAAGTGTCTATAACTTCTTCCCCAGGGCCTACCCCCCAACCTAGAGTAGCTAGGTGGGGAAGTAAAATCTATCCTCTTTCATACATAGGCTTCTCTGGTATGAAATGGCCCACTTCAAATAGGTTCATTGCTTCGGCCCAGAATACCATTAATCCAGCATGGGTTACATGAGCCCCTAGTATTTTACCGGATAAATTGATAAGTCGGGCATTCCCGACCCACCAAGCGAAACCAGTGGTTTCTTGGTCACGACCAGCTAAGGCTAAAGTTCCATTAAAGAGCGTTTCCACGGAGTAGAACCTCCTCATGGAATATAAGGTTTTCATGAGGCTCATCTTGAGCCGCATCATAGTGCGAATACCTTCATTTAAGAGAATATTTTTGGTGTACAAAGCGCGAATTTCATGAGAAACAAAGTCATAGGCACGTAGATTTAGGGCTAGACCGACTATTCCAAGAGAACTCGTCCATAAACCGGTTACTAGCACAAATAACATAAATAAATATAACCAACGTTTATTGGAAAAAGCAACCCCAAAGAATTGGGACCGAAAGCGGTTAGCGGTGACCATTGAATAAGTTTCTTCGGCTTGAGTTTAGTTAAAAGCGTGGAATGTATTTCCACCATCACCATATTCAAATAAAGTATTTTCTAGGTAGCACCATGAATGGCGCATAACAAAGAAGCGCCCAATACACCAGCGACTCTCATCATATGAAACGGGTTCAAGGTCAAATTATGTGACCCAGTTAAACAAAAACAAAAATTGAACCAGAGAATGTGATTGCATTATAAGGTCTCAATTGAAAAGATCGAGCAAGCTCAAATTGACGTAACATGAAACCTATTAGGCCAAAGGCTCCATGGATAGAACCAAAAGTCCACAGATCCCCCAATTGACACCAACGAGTAAAATCTCCTTGTGCTTCAGGACCCCATAGTAACAACAACGAATGTGCTAAACTATTAGCAGGAGTAGAAACCGCGGCAGTTAAGAAATTGCAGCCTTCCAAGTAAGAACTGGCAAATCCATGGATATACCATGAAGTTACAAAGTTTGTACATGTGAACCAACCCCTACAGCGAAATAGGAACAAGAGCAATAGACCAGACCAGCCTACAAAAACGAAACGGTCCCTCCGTAACTATCCATAATATCAAATAAATCTTTTTTTTCTTTGGTAAACTTACCAAGTCATAGTGATCCTCTTATTCAACTACTTCGACCATTTCTGAGCACCTCATATCTTTTTCGAGGCGTCCGAAGATTCGATCATTTTTGTATGATTTCTCGTGCACTACCCTTTTCAATGGGTTTCGAAGATAAAAATCCTTTATTTATTAGCCCATAAACTAACCTAGGTAAATCCATGAACTCCAATGAATTATTCCTTCTGACTAAGTATATAAACCATGAATTGTCCTAATAAGACAATTCAATCAATCCATTGTTTTGAAAGAACTTTTCAAGGACCAAGCAATCCCTTTCCTTCATACTTCATATAAATAAATCTAAAACCCCAGAGTATATCTTTCCACGGATCGAAGGAAAAAGTCAGTTTGATCGAATATTTATTTTTAGATTCTTTTATCTGTTAGAAAAAGAGATAATCTACTTTTTTTCCTTTTAGATTTTCCTTTTAGAAAATCCAAAATTCAAATAAAATAAAATAAATAAATAAGAGACTGGAAATGAAAGTCTCTTTCTCGGATCTATTCTTCTGTTGGAACAAAACAAAAATACCGGATGCAACGATATTGAAATATTTGGTACATGAAGCCACGATCTGATAGATATACATCGAAATCCACTTAATATAATATAGATATATAATCTAGATAGAAATTAATGATGAAATTAATCTTTGATCTGGAATCAAAGAAAGATAATAAATGGCTCTTATGGTGTGACTTGGAAGAAAGGTTTCTCTGTAGAGGAAAGGAATAACAATTTATTCCTATAATTTTTCCTATAGAAAATCTAGTAACAAGAAGATTTAATCGGAAATATCGACAAATTCTTGTGGAGTCCAAAACAAAAAAATGAAATAAAAAAAAATCAACTGCTCCAATTTCATCTCTATCGAATTTTAATATCAGAATANCTGAAGTATTTGGTACATGAAGCCACGATCTGATAGATATACATCGAAATCTACTTAATATAAGATAGATATATAATCTAGATAGAAATTAATGATGAATCAAATCTTTTATTTGGAATCAAAGAAAGATAATAAATGGCTCTTATGGTGTGACTTGGAAGAAAGGTTTCTCTTTAGAGGAAAGGATTAAAAATTTATTCCTATAATTTTTCCTATAGAAAATCTAGTAACAAGAAGATTTAATTGAAAATATCGACAAATTCTTGTGGAGTCCAAAACAAAAAAATGAAATTAAAAAAAAATCAACTGCTCCAATTTCATCTTTATCGAATTTTAATATCAGAATAACGGATATAGTCATGATTCAATAGGTCAGGTCCACTTACTTTTCTTTTGTTGATTTCTAACCTTTCTGGTTGGTATAATGGAAAATAGGAATATTCGGTGATTCAAGAAGTGANATTTGTTGATTTTATGCTTTCAAATGAATTTGGTTGGTATAATGGAAAATATGAATATTCGGTGATTCAAGAAGTGCCTTTTCATTATTCCGAAATTCACAATAATGAAAATTGACTAAATAAATGTCCAACTTGATAACTAAGTATAATGATAATGCATTATCTAGTTAGCTACTCTTTTTATTACAAATAAAAATACAATTCTCCCCTCAAATATGAATCAAATATGAATACTAGATTGGAGTTTTACAAAGCCCCTTATCGGATTTGAACCGATAACTTACGCCTTACCATGGCGTTACTCTACCACTGAGTTAAAAAAGCCTTTTTATTTAATTATGGAATTATTCACTATGTGGATAAAATATCTATATGTACATATATTTATAAATATAAGTATATATGCATAAGTACATGCAGTAGATACATAGTGTCTAATGGCTCATTATTGAATAATAAAATGAATTTACCTAGGAAGTCTAGGAGAAAATACAATGAATTGTTTCAAGACCGACTCGAATTGCTTTTTTCTTTTATTGAATTGATCCCACCGGAACAAAATTCACATTATTGATACATGTACATACACCTAGCAATGCAACATAAAATTTAAGATATTTCATCGAATCATGGAATGAAGAGATTCTACTTGTCTCCTAAACTATATTCTTGGAGAAAAAAGAATTTTGTTCTTGATCCCACTTACTATATTTCTTGTTTGTTAATTTCCTATCTTGGTGGGAGGGAGATATATGTCGTCTTAACAATGAATCAGATGAAAGTGAAAGAAATCGAACTTCACACCTTTTTCCTTTTCTGACGGACCAATCATTCCCTACAAAAATCCTACTATTCCTTATTATATCTATTTTTAGTATTTATTACTTTTTTATTTATAAATAAAAAAAAAAATTTTAAATAAAATGTGAAATACTAAATAATCTAAACTAAAATAATCGAAATAAATTCAATTGAAATAATTTCAAAATAAAAAATACTACTACTAGATTTGTAATGGTGGTTATAATGAATAATTCATCAATGACGAATAAAATAAATTGTATGCAATTTTGAAAGGGGGAAAGATCCCTCGGATAAAATCATTCGATTATATTGACAATTTCAAAAAACTGATCTTACCATGATCATAGTATGATGGCGGTTGGTCAAGCAGGCCCCAATCGTCTAGTGGTTTAGGACATCTCTCTTTGCAGGTGGCAGCGGTGATTTGAATTCCCCTAGGGGTAGGGTACTACGAAAGTAAGTTGATCATGGATTACCAATAAGTCCAAAACTGATTCTTCTTGGGTCGATGCCCGAGCGGTTAATAGGGACGGACTGTAAATTCGTTGGCAATATGTCTACGCTGGTTCAAATCCAGATCGGCCCAATAATTCGCCAATCCGTCATGAGATGATATAACCCCCTTTGTACTTTAGAAATACCCGATCTAGAAATAAAAAAGAATCAAATTTTCTGCTAGATCCCGTATTTCCCTGGGATTGTAGTTCAATTGGTCAGAGCACCGCCCTGTCAAGGCGGAAGCTGCGGGTTCGAGCCCCGTCAGTCCCGATGGATCCNCCCGCCCTGTCAAGGCGGAAGTTGCGGGTTCTAGCTCCATCAGTCCCAATGGATCCAATAAATATATCAATAAATCTCTCCCTTTTTATGAATTTTATAAAGGGGACTGGGGGCAGAATTTCATTGTCAAAGCAGAGGGGAAATCCTTATTTCTTTTTTCTTTCCTTTTGGTAGGAGAAAGACATATTGTAACGATTCGACCAGTCGTTTCGAGAGTTTAGCCCTGTTTCCCCTATTTCTGTCTTGTTATGTGTTATTCCACTCTATCATGTTGTGTTAAGTTGGTTGGCTCGGGTTCGGAGTGGGGATTGAGATAAATGAGACACTTAGTCTCCTAAGTTGGTGAATTAGTTGTAAAAGGTCAACCGGAAGTTGACTTATAGGTAAATGATCTCGGAATTGGGGTTTTATGGTTCGAACAGCTTCGTTAGGTGATTTTGGACTTAGAAATGTGTTCGGAATATTTTTCGGAGGTCCGTGGTAGAATAAGATTTGAATTGGCGTAATAGGATTTTTTGCGATTTTCGGTCGGCAATGGAAAATTAGCTATCAGGGTCGGAATGGAATTTTTGAAGATGGAGCAGGTTCATAGTGTCATTTGGGATGGTTGTGAAAAATTTCAGGTCATTCGGATGTGGTTTTGTTAGTTTCGACATCATTGGCGAATTTCAGAAGTTTAGAAATCCTTAGGCTTGAATTATGGATTAAGTTGGTGTTTTGACGTTATTTGAGTGTTTTGAGGGTTCGAATTGGTTCGGGTGATGCTATGTGACTTGTTAGTACTTTTTCTTGAGGACCCGAGGGGCTCAAGATTGATTTTGGATGATTTACGGAAGGTTGGAAGCTTGGAAGAGCAGCTGAAGCTACTGGTGCAGTCATAACAACGCCTGTGGATTGGGGACCGAAGGTGCGAGGCCGCAGAAGTGCATGTGAAGCCGCAGGTGCGGCCAGTGGTGTGATGGCCAGGAGCCGCAAGTGCGAGTAGGGGGACGCACCTGTGTGATCGTAGATGTGGGAATTTAACCACATAAGAGGTTTTCGAGATTTAAGTAAAAATGGCACCTGCGAGATATTTTCCATAGGAGTGGCGCCGCAGGTGCGAGAGTGCTGGGAAGAACCTATATAAGTTGCACTTCGCGAATTTTTCTTATTTTCCACCATTTTGACGGGATTGAAGTTATTGAGTGATTTTTGAGAGGGATTTAAGGGGAAACACATTGATGTAATATTTTTGAATTTCATACTCGATTATATGTTGGTATTTGACTGATTAAGCATAGAATTAGTGGGATTTAATGGTATAATTTGAGGGGTTAGGGCTTGGAAATTTGAGATTTTGATTTAAGCGTTTGAGTGGTCATTCGTGGTCGGATTTTGATATATTTGGTATGTATGGACTCGTGAGAGTGTAAGGATTCTAGTTTTGTGATTTTTATCGGATTCCGAGACATGGGCCCGGGGGTCGGGTTCAACTAATTTCGCAATTTGTGATGTAAATTGGTAACTTTGATGTGGGCTTCATTCCTTTAGCGTATATTAATAATATACTACTGAATTTGGGTAGATTCAGACTGATTTGAGGCCGAGTCGAGGGGCAAGGGCATCGCGTAGTAGAGTTTTGGCTTGATTGAGGTAAGTAACGCTTCCAATCTTGGTTCTGAGGATTTGAAACCCCGAGCTACATGTTACATGATTAGAATTGGGTGACGCACATGCCAGGTAACGGGCGTGCGGGCGTGCATCGTGGGACTTGTGACCTGGTTCATTCAATGGCACCGTTTATTAGTTCTCTCTTGTTTATATCTGTGCTTCTGTCAATGTGAACGATGTGAACATTCTATAAATAATGCTAAATATTATGTTAAGGCTTCATGCCAATACTGTTGAGACCCGAGCACTCATCTTAAGATGAACATGTTAGAGATCATGCTAGATATTATATTAAGGCTTCATGCCGATGTTGTTGAGACCCAAGTGGTCGTTCATTGCTGTCATCTCATGTGTTTTGTTGATATTATATACTCATTCATGTCATTGAATATCATATCATGTCTCAGTCTCGGTCATTGTTGTTTTGCACATTATGTCATTGATTCGGGCTAGTTCATGCATTGTGAGCCCATGTGAGCGATACTAGAGAGTGGTGACTGAGTGAGCCGAGATCCTGATATTGAGTCACAGATATGGGATCGGGCTACACACTGCAGCATATTATATTGATTATACCTAGATCTGGCTTATGATAGCACTTGGAACTTGTTCGAAGTATTTATGCTTGGAGATGGATCTTCTCCACGAGGCTGGATTGGCCTGTTTCCATCAGTACTGAGCGACTGAGGTCAATGACGTTTGTACGTATTTTAGGATGGATCTTCCCTAGGTCGTTGAGCTATATACAGTACCGAGTGGTTGTGAGGTGTACCATTATCTAGAGATGGATCTTCTCCTTAGGGCTGGACCGGCCTTTCTCAATACTGAGTAACTTATGTCTGATGTGTATATATTCTGGGATGGATCTTCCCTGGGCCATGCGAGCCGTATAGAATATTGCGAGGACGAGTATATGTGAGTGGAAACACATTGTGCATTTCATACTATTTGATGCATTGGCTTGTAGAATATATTGAGTTGTGTATATATGTTAAACTGTTCAGAATTGTATTTGTCTGATCACCTCTGTCGAATCAACTAAAAGCATGCCTAAATTTATGTACCTTGGTTATGATATAAATGTGGAGGTTTAGTCTATCACTACCTCTCAGTCCACAGGTTGGGCTTGTTACTTACTGAGTTGGTGTACTCATGTTACCCCCTGCACCTTGTGTGCAGATTCAGGTGCCACAACTGAGTGAGAGTTGGTTTACTCTCTTGGAGCACTTTGGAGATTGCAAGGTAGTTGCACGGCGTCCACAACCTTGCCTTTCTCTTTCATATTAGTCATTTTGTTTATTCTCAGACTTGTTTGTATTGAGGGAACAGTACCATACTTTCTATTCCCTTTTAGTTGCTCGTGACTGATGACTCCGGGTTTTGGGGCTGTATTTAAATGTTTTACCTAACTTTATTTGTTTTATATGTGAAAAATGAAGATTTATTAAATACTGGTTGATATTGAATCAAACTAAAGGTTTGTTATGTTATGCATAGTGAATTGGCTAGCCTAGTATCACAATAGGCGCCATCACGACCGAGTTGATTTTCGGGTCATGAAAAGTTGGTATTAGAGCTCTAGGTTACATAGGACTCACCAGTCATGAGCAGGTTTAGTAGAGTATTGTGGATCGGTACGGAGACGTCTGTACTTATCTTCGAGAGGTTGCAGAACCCTTAGGAAAATCTCACCTTTTTGAATTCTTGTCGTGCGAATCTCTTGATTCTGTTAACTAAATTTCAGTTGTTCCATTCTCTCACAGATGGTGAGGACACTAACTACCGGTCAGGATGGTTAGCCACCAGTTGGGCCTGTGAGAGGCCTAGGCCACGGTCGAGGCCGTGATAGAGGGAGGGATGTAGCCTGTGCAGCGGCCGGGGTAGTACCTATGGACCCTCCAGTTATACCAGATCAGGTCCCAATCGCACATGTTCCAGTGGGACCGGCTCAGGCACCAGTTGTGCCTATTGTTATTCTAGGTCTTCAGGAGACCTTGGCCCAGATTTTGACCGCATGCACTAGTATTGCTCCGGCGGTCGTTGTTTCTACATCAGCAACTACTTCTCAGGCCGGGGGAGGCACTTAGACCCCTGCCGCACGTACACCCGAGCAGGTTGTTCAGGGACTTCATACACCAAGGGAAGACCTAGCCCAGCCGATTGCACCTGTTCAGAATTTTGTGATTCTCGTCATGCCAGATGATGAGCAGCGCAAGTTGGAGAGGTTTGGTAGACTTCAGCCTCCGAGTTTCAGTGGTACTGAGGGCGAGGATGCCCAAGGTTTCTTAGACAAGTGTCAGAGGATGCTTCGTACATTAGGGATATTGGAGACCAGCGGGGTCTCGTTTACTACCTTCTAGTTCTCAGGAGGTGCATTTACTTGGTGGGAGGCTTATGAGAGGCATAGGCCAGTTGGTGAAGCCCCCTTACTTGGCAGCAGTTTTCCACCCTCTACTTAGAAAAGTTTGTTCCACAGTCCCACAGAGAAGAGCTGCGCAGGCTGTTTGACCATATGCGTCAGGGTAATATGACAGTGTTTCAGTATGATATGAGGTTTATAGAGCTTGCGCGTCATGCTATTTGGTTGGTCCCTACAGATAGAGACAAGATTAGGAGGTTCGTAGATGGCCTCACCTACCAGCTTTGTATCCTTATGGCCAGAGAGAGGGAGTCGGGTGCTACTTTTGAGGAGGTTGTTGATATCGCCCGAGAGATTGAGCCAGTTCGTCTCCATGAGCGAGATGAGAGGGAGGCCTCGAGGATCTGGTAGTTTTGGTGGTGTTCCTTCAGGAGGACAGTATCAGCACGACATAGGCCGTCAATTCAAGCAGGCTCAACCAGGTCGCTCAAGTTACCGTGGTGGATCAACTGGTCGTGATCCTCACGGTTCGCATCAGGGGCACCCATCATTCAGTGCTCTACCAGCTTAGATTTCATCTTGTGCACCATCGGTTCAGGTTGATTTATGCCTGGTTCTTCTAGTGGTTATCCTGGTGCTAGGGGTTCCCTTTAGTCCCTAGCGCCATTCTCCGAGAGGGGTTGCTTCGATTGTAGAGATGCGGGTCATGTCAAGAGGTTTTGTCCCCATCTTACGGGATGTATTTATCAGCAGAGGAGCCAGCCCACGACTTTAGTCCCAGTTACTACACCACCCACCCAAGCAGATAGGGGTGGGGGTTAGGCAGCTGGGGTTGCCTTAGAGGGGGAGGTCGACCCGGTGGTGATCAGACCCGATTCTATGCACTTTCAACCAGACCAGATGTTATGGCTTCAGATGCTGTGATCCCAGGTATTGTTTCACTTTTTCACGAGATGCTTCAGTTTTATTTAATTTCGATTCTTCATATTCATGTATTCATCATATATTTTCCCATTTTTGGGATATGGCCCTTGAGTCTTTAGTTACATATGTTCATGTGTTCAGCCCTGTGGGCGATGCTGTTGTTATGGACCGCGTGTGTCAGTCATGGGTGGTGCCTATTGGGGATCTGGAGACCCGGTGGATTTGTCATTGCTCTGTATGATCGGCTTTGATGTGGTTTGAAAAAGGGAATTCTGAATTCGTAGGTAGCACGGATGATCTCCGATGATCAGAATAATGATGTTACTTTTAGGTATGGATCGACGAAGGTGTAAGTTTTGGAAGATGCTCTATGTCTTGATTTATGGTACCTCATTGGTAAGGCGGCACTCTCCTTGTTGTTCGGGTGCAAGTATTCAAATCTGGCCTTGTAACACCTACAGATTGTAGGGGTATTCCTCGTGGTGTGATCGTGTATTGGAGAAGTATTGGACATCAGGCGACGGAGTTGTGATCGGATATGGTGATTGGTGTGCTATGAGGGTTTTGAGTCTGGGAACTCGAATGAGTAGATGATTTCATAGTTGAGGGTTGTAGAGACGTAGCTAAGGTTAGCCAGGGGTTATTGTGTGATGTGATTCAGTCATTATGGACCTTTAGATGGTCATTGGTCTATTGTGTACGACCCGATTGATTAGGGGTTCCTTAGTAGGCCCAGTGGGATAGGTGTTTTGCACCGAGTTGGATTGATTGGCTCCATAGTGCAATTTTTATGTGCATGTCAGTTAATGGTTGTTGGACTTATTTGTGTTTTTTCGGATGATTTATGAGTCACTCTTCCCTGCTACGGGGAGCTGTGATTCGTTGATTTTAGGCACACGTGGTGTGATCCTAGCGTGATCTTGTAGCGGGATTCGAGTAAGGTAAGTTATTGGATATTGCAGGATTGAGACATATTGAGTATGTTTTTTCGGGTTCATGTGGCATGGTATCGTTCGAATCCCCATGGTTATGGCAATACACCCTGAGTACTTGATGTATGGTTTTGCATGGTTGTTGATTTTGAACAAGGCAGAGCGAGGTATATAATATGGACCAGCATTGGATCGAGTCACGCATTGCGGCGAGGTTATACTGAGTTAGGATCCTTGTGTGTAGGATTCGTGTGTTTTGGTTCTGCGGTGTGTGAGGAGTTCTTAGCATTTCGTTGTTGTGATACCCGTTGATATTGCGGGACGCTCTCCTGTTTGATGTCATTTTTCGTGTTTGGGTACATCTGGGATGTTGTCTATTAGTGCACGTACTGCACGGGTTAATAGTTTAAGTGGTATTGATGCGTCATGTCACTAGAGTGGTTGTGTTGGATGAGATGAAGTCGTCGGACCTAGCATGGGTAGTATCGAATCTGGTTGCGGCATATTTGGAAGGGTATTGATGCTAATCATCTTAGAAATTTTGCTATACCTCATGTCGAAGAAGGGGGAGTCCATCACTTGAGGATTCGACGAATGGTTGTGGAGTTCTGCATGTTTTTTCTTCATTAGCAGTATTTGAAGGAGGTAGGACGGGTCTCTGTGTGGTAACAAGTTATTTTCGGCATTTGGGTGGCTTGGGCATCTGCTGTGATTTGAGCTTATCATTTTGAGTGTTCAAGATAGGTGAGATATCATGTGGTTTCGTATTGAGTTATGACCCTAGTTGGATACAGCTTGTACATACTTATATAGTGTGTGGATGCGTGATTCTGATCTTGTAGATAAGTTCGGTTGTGGAGATTGGATTCTAAGGCTTATGGGTTAGGTTGGATAAGAAATCTCAGATGTGTTGTGTTATCAGATCTATGCGGGATAGGGTGATGTGGGTTCAACCCCGGTATGTGCATTGTAAGGTTATTCGGCGGTTTGATGGCTTTTGGAACAACTCCTTGCACGTTCGAGGATGAACGTTTATTTAAGAGGGGGAGAATGTAATGACCCGGCCGGTCGTTTCGAGAGTTTAGTCCCGCTTCCCCTATTTCTATCTTGTTGTGTGTTATCCAACTCTATCATGTTGTGTTAAGTTAGTTGGATCGGGTTCAGAGCTGGGATGGAGAGAAATGAGACACATAGTCGCCTATGTTGGTGATTTAGTTGGAAAAGGTCAACCGGAAGTTGACTTATAGTTAAATGATCTATGAATTGGGTTTTTATGGTTTGAATAGCTTTATTAGGTTATTTGGGACTTAGGAACGTGTTCGGAATGTTTTTTGGAAGTCCGTGGTAGAATTAAGCTTGAATTGGTGAAATAGGATTTTTTGCGATTCCGGTCGGCAATGAAAAATTAGCTATCAGGGTCGGAATGGAATTCCGGAAGTTAGAGCAAGTTCGTATTGTCATTTGGAATGGGTGTGCAACATTTCAGGTCACTCGGACGTGGTTTGGTTAGTCTCAGTATCATTGGCGACTTTCAGAAATTTAGAAATCCTTAGGCTCGAATTATGGATTAAGCTGGTGTTCTGACGTTATTTGAGTGTTCCGGGGGTTCGACTTGGTTCAGGTGATGCAATATGACTTGTTAATACTTTTGGTTGAGGCCTGAGGGGATCGGGATTAATTTCTGATTATTTTCGGAAGCTTGGAAGAGCAGATGAAGCTGATGGTGTTGTCATAACCGCATCTGCGGATTGGGGACCGCAGGTGCGGCCAGTGGTGTGATGGTCAGGAGCCACAGGTGCGAGTAGGGGGCCGCACCTACGTGATCACAAATGCGGGAATTTGACCGCAGAAGCGGTTTTCGAGATTTAAGTAAAACTCGCACCTGCGAGGCATTTCCCGCAGGTGCGGCACCGCAGGTGCGAATCTCGGGGTCGCAGGTGCGAGATGGCTGTGCAGAACCTATATAAGTTGCACTTTGAGAATTGTTCCTATTTTCCACCATTTTGAAGTCGGGATTGATGTTTTTGAGTGATTTTTGAAGAGGGATTCAAGGGGAAACACATCGAGGTAATGTTTTTTTAACTAAATACTCAATCCTATGTTGGTATTTGACTGATTAAGCATGGAATTAGTGGAATTTAATGGTATAATTTGAGGGGTTAGGCTTGGAAATATGAGACTTTGATTTAAGCGTTTGAGGGGTCATTCGTCGTCAGATTTTGATATGTTTCGTATGTATGGACTCGTGAGAGTGTAAGGATTCTAGTTTTGTGATTTTTATCGGATTTCGAGACGTGGGCAGGGGGGTCGGGTTTGGCCAATTTCACAATTTGTGATGTAAATTGGTAATTTTTATATGGGCTTCATTTCTTTAGCATATATTAATGATATACTACTGATTTTGGTTAGATTCGGAGAGATTTGAGGCCGAGTCGAGCGGCAAGGGCATCGCGGAGTAGAGTTTTGGCTTGATTGAGGTATGTAACGCTTCCAATCTTGGTTCCGAGGGTTCAAAACCCCAAGATACGTGTTACATGATTAGAATTGGGTGACGCACGTGCCAAGTGATAGGCGTGCGGGCGTGCACCGTGGGACTTGTGACCTGGTTCATTCCAAGGCACCGTTTATTGGTTCTCTCTTGTTGATATCTGCTATTTTGCCAATGTGACTGATGTGAACTAGAAATAATGCTAAATATTATGTTAAGGCTTCACACCGATACTCTTGGGACCTGAGTGGTCGTCTTAATGCGAACATGTTAGATATTATGTTAAGTCTTCACGACCATGTTGTTGAGACCCGAGTGGTTGTTCATTGTTGTCATCTCATGTGTTTCATTGATATTATATACTCAGTCCTATCATTGCATATCATATCATGTCTCAGTCTCGGTAATTGTTGTTTTGCACATTATGTCATTGATTCGGGCTAGTTCAAGCATTGTGAGATCATGTGAGCGAGACTGGAGAGTGATGCCTGAGTGAGGCCGAGAGCCTAATATTGAGTGACAGATATGGGATCAGGTTGCATGCCGTAGCATGTATATTGATTATGCCTGGATCTGGCTTATGATAGCGTTTGGGCTGTAAAAGCCCCTCCGGAGTCTGTAACACACCCCCAGTGAGCGTAGTGATATTTAAGGGATGGATCTTCCCTGGACATGGATCTTGTCCGAAGTGTTTATGCTTGGAGATGGAACTTCTTCACGAGCTTGGATTGGCCTGTTTCCATCGGTACTGAGCGACTGAGGTTAGTGACGTGTGTACGTATTCTGGGATGGATCTTCCCTATGCCGTTGAGCCATATACAATACCGAGTGGTTGTGCTGTGTATTATTATCTGGAGATGGATCTTATCCTTAGGGCTGGATTGGCCTTTCTTAGTACTGAGTGACTTCTGTCTGATGTGTATATATTATGTGATGGATCTTCCCTGGGCCATGCGAGCTGTATACAGTACTGAGTGGAAGAGTATATGAGAGTTGAAGCACATTGTGCATGTCATACTGTTTGATGCATTGTCATGTCGAATATATTGATTTGTACATATATGTTATACTGTGCAGAACTGTACTTGTTAAATCACCTTGAGCTGTCTAATCAACTGAAAGCATGCCTAAATTTATGTACCTTGGTTATGGTATAAATGTGCAGGTTTGGTCCGTCACTACCTCTCAGTCCACAGGTTGGGCTTGTTACTTACTGAGTTAGTGTACTCACGTTACTCTCTGCACCTTGTGTGCAGATTCAGGTGCCAAGACTAAGTGAGAGATGGTTTACTCTCTTGGAGCACTTCGGAGATTGCAAGGTAGCTGAGCAGCGTCCGCAACTTTGCCTTTCTCCTTCCTATTAGTCATTTTACTTATTCTCAAATTTGTTTGTATTAAAGGAACAATACCAAATTTTGTATTCCCTTTTAGTTGCTCATGACTGATGACTCCGAGTATTGGGGCTGTATTTAAATGTTTTACCTAACTTTATTTGTTTTGAAATGCGAAAATGGAAAATTAATGAAATACTGGTTGATATTGAATCAAACAAAAGGTTTCTTATGTTATGCATGGTGAATTGGCCAGCCTAGTATCACGATAGGCGCCATCACGACCGGGTCGATTTTCGGGTCATGATACATATGCGGTTGGATTAGTACAATTATTGGTAGCATTATAGTCAGTATTCCAAGAAATGCTGGCTTTTTCGATTGCCCCCGATGCATGTAACGGAATCGAGTACTGTACCTTTTTGAGGTGCGCATACACAAGTGGAATTCCTTTCTTGTCCAATACAAAATTTAATATAAGAAAATACTTTCAGAAAAAACAAAAAAAAAATTATTTTTCTGGCTACGGATTTATGGAACCTCACTTACTTTTTTTTTTTTTAGCGATCCACTAGGCAGTGCCTAGGGCTAGATTTTAT
>MDKI01155769.1:0-34075 GCA_005239505.1 Nicotiana paniculata
TAACTAAATCCTCCCTTCTGTTGCACTCAGGTATACAACTTAAAAGAGCAAAACTTAACCCATCAACATCATTGGGTAAGACATGAATGATATACTTAATTATTATTATCTAATTATATATAATTATTATTAGAGAATATAAAGAGAATGAGCACAACATAGGCGCATAATATAATATACATGTGCTGGTACACGAACCAACTTTCTTTACATCAGTACACAAAATTAAAAGTACTTTTTCTGTATGTGTTCTTTCTTGATGTGAGTTAAAATCATAATGAATATTCTTTTATACTTTTCAGGTACTCTTTACATGTCTATACATGTTTTACTCGGAGTATGGAACGTGAGTTCAAATTAATTGCCTAAGTGGCTCGTGAGAATGGCTATGGATCGGGCTCCACGCCGCAACAATATATATATGTGTTAGGCCGAGCGCCGAGTATATGAGGGCATTTATGAGTATATATGTAGTGAGGCCAAGAGCCGAGTATGTGAGTATGAGGGAAGTTATGGTATATATGTAATGAGGCTGAGGACCGAGTATGAGAGGATAGTTATGGATCGGGTTGCACACCGCAACAATATATACATATTATATGTGGATCGGGCTGCACGACGCATCAATATATACATTATATATGTGGATCGGGCTGCACGCCGCAACAATATATATTTGATCGGGCTGCACACCGCAACAATATATCGCTTGGGCTGAAGGAGCCCCTCCAGGAGTCTGTACACCCCTAGTGAGCGCAGTCGACTATTATATGGATTGGGCTGCATGCCGCGGCGTATGTTATATGGATCGGGCTGCACGCCGCAGCAATATACATTATATATGGATTGGGCTGCGCACCGCAGCAGTATACCCACACACACACACACACATATATATATATATATATATACGGATGGGAGCGGGTTGTAAGCCGCATCAGTTGATTTATGGTACCTGATGAGTGAGAGTGCTGAGTGTGAGCATTGACTTATGAGAATAGAGTCACGAGTGATTGAGAGGCTTGCCGCGAGGCTTTATTGTGAGTGATATTGTGCCCGAGGGGCTTATATTTTATGAAACTACTATTTTTCACTCTTCTTTACACTGAGCCTCTGATGATAAATGTTCTTATACGAGATTTTTAAATGGAAACTGGAGTTTTATGAAATACTCGGAAATGTAAATTCCTGACTTGATTTACTTATTTCCACAGTCACTTATTATACGGATTTTCATGATTTATAAATGCTCGCAACTACATTCATGTTTTTAGATACTTTGGTTACTTACTGAGTTGGCGTACTCACATTACTCCCTGCACCTTGTGTGCAGATTCAGGTACCGGGGTAGAGCGATAGTTGAGCTACCCCATTTGGAGCATTGTTCGGAGATTGTGAGGTAGCGCTCAGCGTCCGCATCACTACTCTCTCTCCTTCCTATTATTTCATTTGTACTTTACTTCTCAGACTTGTTGTAGTAGAGGATTTGTATTGGACTGTATCATCTCTTAGATGCTCATGACAGTTGACTCCAGGTTTTGGGAAGGTGTATAATTTGTTCATCTCATTCTGCTATTTTTAAATCTGCTAACTTTGGGAAATTATGAAATATATTGATAGTCTGAAAGGGTTGGCTAGCCTAGTTCCACGATAGGCGCCATCACGGCCAGTTGTGATTTGGGGTCGTGACACTGAAATGTTGCCAACTTATCCAAAGACGTCACAGTCTGAAGGCATCATCCTCATAGCCGGAAGACACCATGTCATGGCCTGAGGATCTCTCAAATTTGCATATCATTATTCAAAGGCGTCATGGTTCGGAGGCACCATTTTCATGGCCCGAGAACATCATTTCATGGCCTGCGAATCCCTCATTGAACAATTCATAGCCCAGGACATCATGGTCTAAGGACGTCATCCTCGACCATACAAAGACAATTCTCATGGTCCGAAGAGAATATGCATCATAGTTAAATTTTTGCACAAATATATGCTCGCACTATCTCTTTACTTGTAGGTGACCCGATAAGCAACCATTACCCCAACGGGACCAATCCCACTCCATTTCCTTCATACTATTTCAAACCTGACCACTCACCATAACCATTCTTCACCTATCCCGAAATCTGGTGATCGTCCTTGTGGTAGCTTCATTGGTACACTATGTCGATGAATCCAGAACTACACACTGCCTAATTCCTGTAAAACCGGGGAGATATGTAGGCACTTAGAAATCAGAGTGCAGCCTAAATCTCTCAAACCATCTCGCTCGATCAAAATTAGTCATCATATCTTTATCTGACAACTCTTCAATCCTTCCCTAGTAAAGAGGGGCAGCTGTTGATACCCAATTTTTCCCTATAATATTTTTAAAATGCATATATACTTTCAAAACTACGCATTATCATCAATTGATATTTTTTCATAATTTCTACATTTTTAAAATAATTTATTCCAATATTTTATTTATGTAAATATTACAAAATTGCATCGCAAATGACTTTATAATATTTCATGATTTAACTTTGCTATTTATAGTGATATTAAGTCAAAATTATTTCATAAATGACCAGATTTACACTTTTGGTTACAATTGCAATAACTTTGCAATTATAGCCCATGCATCTATTATTGCATTATTTTACCAGAAACTGGCTCATTGTATTTTTAAAATTTTGAGTAATTATTGTAAAACATTTCTACCAATGAAAATTATTTTTTATAATTTGTTAATTATTTTATAAATTAATTTTTATCAATTACTTGGGTATTTAATAAATGACCCCTTATATTTTCAGACCTAACCCCTCAAACCAGCCCAAAACCCCTCTAATATTCAACCATAATGTTGGCCGAAACCCCTTAGGCCCAAATATACACCTGCCCGACCAAATTCCCCAATTCAATCGTGGCCGTTGATCATTCAGATCAACAGTCCATATCCATCCTTAACATAATTAATCCTAACATACCCCCTAACCCTTCTAATTTATTTCCCTCACCCGCCGCCATCATCTCCCTCTTCTCTCAACTCTCTCTCGACCTAACCCTAGTTCTAAACGCCGTCACCAGCAAAACCCTCCCCCTTATGACGTTTCTATGCCTTCTCCGACCAGACCTGGTCTTCTACACGCCATGGCTCTTCGATTTCTTGGATCCTTGAGAAGATCTCCAGGAACCTCAACTTGTTCTGGTTTGAAACTTTGTTTATCATCCTGTCTCAGGCTATTTTTCCGTCTGTCAATAAGAACTTCTTCTTGTTTATTACGGATTTATGGGTTCTTGACCTATTCTCTCATCTCTATTACTTTTCTGAAAACCCTAGTCTGTTATTGTCGATCCATCTCAGATCTGTATAGATCTGGGGTGATTCGAGCACTTTTACGTGTTTTCCTCTAAAATCTCTTGTTTAATTAACTATCCTGACTTTTTATCACTCTTCTTAAGCTAGGGTTCATCCCAAACTGTTTTTAAATATTTTTCTGAGTTCTCAATGTTTAGGTATTTTTTTCTTCATCGTTTTGACTGATTTTCATACGGGTGTTCAAACCCTAGTCGATTCTGTGATGTACTGGTTTTCTTCAACTTCAGTTTCGATATTTTTGATACCAGTTGTATTAATTTACTCTATCTTTTGAACATAAACATTTTTTCTTGTTAAATCCAGTATTTTTGTGGGTTTGCCCTAATTAATTTCTGTTAGGATTCAAACCCGCTTTCCGGCTAAGTTCTATATTTTTTGAGGTCTTACTTAGCTTAATTTCTATTTATGAAATTTGGGTGATTCTTATTGTAAAACCAGTATTCTTTAAGGATCCTTACTGATTATTCCATATTATTTTTCCCTGTTAAGTGTGTGTGCACAAATCCTGTTGGTTTCCTTATTTGTAATTTTAATTGGTCACACTTGCCTTAATTACTCGTCCGCATGATTTTGTGATTTACACTAATCCTTTATTTGGTCAGATTTGGATTCTTGCCTTAATTAAATTGTATCGACCCGACCGGTCATTTTGAGCTCTAGTGCGTCGTTCAGTGGTTTGAAGTCGTGAGCATCTCCATTTCAGGTATTATGACTTGCAGCT
Organism: Nicotiana paniculata; assembly: GCA_005239505.1. Classification (NCBI taxonomy): domain Eukaryota; kingdom Viridiplantae; phylum Streptophyta; class Magnoliopsida; order Solanales; family Solanaceae; genus Nicotiana; species Nicotiana paniculata. The sequence goes on from MDKI01155769.1 coordinate 4,086, forward strand.
TTGGTCGAAATTGAATTTCGGAAAGTTTAGAGTTGATTTGGAAAGAAAATTCTCATTTCAAAAGGAAGAATCAACTAAGATTGGAATTTTGAGTAAACAACCTCCGAATCAGGATTTGAAGGTTCCAGCAGGTTTGTATGATGATTTCAGACTAGGGCATATGTCCGGATCGGGTTTTGGATAACCCGGGAGCGTTTCGGCGTATAATGTGGAAGTCAGCATTTTTGAAGGAATTTCCTAAGTTTGGCTTGAAGCGCATTTCAGTGATGTTGATGTCCATTTGGGATTCCGAGTCTGGGAATAGCTTTGTATGGTGATTCAGGAGTTGGGAGCGCGATCGGAAGTGAATTTGGATGTCCGTATGTCATTTTGAAGTCATTTGGCTAAACATAGAAATTTGAAGGTTTTTTAGAAATCCGACCAGAAGCGGAAGTTTTGATATCGAGGTCGGAATGCGATTCCGAAAGTTAGAGCAGGTACGCAATGTCGAATATGACTTGTGTGAAAAATTTGGGGTCAATCGGACGTGATTTTATAGGTTCGGCATCGGATGTAGAAGTTTGAAAGTTCTAAGTTCATTAAGCTTGAATCGGGCTGCGATTCGTGATTTCGATGTTGTTTGAGGTGATTTCAAGGCTCGACTAAGCCCGTGTGAGTTTATGGGACTGAGTCGTGTGATTGGATGGGGTTCCGAGGGCCTCGGGTGTGTTTCGGGGTGGTTCCGGGTTGTTTTCAAGTGTTTTTGTGCTGCTGTTTTTCTGGTGTTTTGGGGGTTCAGTGCGATCGCGGCCCTAGTGGTGCGATCGCGGAGAAGGAATTAGAGGGGCTGGTAATCTGGCTTGTGCGATCGCACTTGTATGTATGCAATCCCATATAGGAGTATTTTGGGGGCTGCTGCATTGGTCTATGCGATCGCTGCTATTGTTGTGCGATTGCACAGAGGAAAAATATGAGGCTTCATGTTTTGGCTTGTGCGATCGCAGCTGTGACTGTATGATCGCACAGGGTGGGTGGGAGGCTTCTGGGATTTTGCTTGTGCGATCACGGTTGATGTTGTGCGATCGCACAGAAGAATGCCTTGGCAGTGTATCATTTTAAACAGGATTCTTGGCTCATTTCTCGTATTGTCATCTTGGCATAGCGATTTTGGGAGGCCTCAAAGGGGTATTTTCATCATGCATTTCAAGGTAAGTAAATTCCTTCTCGTTTTAAAGTTAAATACAAGGATTATACATGAATTAGACATGGAAATTAGTAGGAAAATTGGGATTTGGAGGAAAGACCTAAAAATTTGTATTTTGGATTTCTACCACGAATTAAGAATGGAATGTAGAGTAAATTATATATTTGAACTAGTGGAGTTATGGGTAGATTATATCTTCGAGAAATTTCGGATTCCGGGCACGTGGGCCCGAGGGTATTTTGGTCATTTCACTAAGCGGGGTTGGGAAATTATATAATTTGGAATTGTTGCAAATATTAGAGTATGTTTTCATTTGTTTGCCGTTATTTGGATAGTTTTGGGGCGATGTGCGTCCGTTGGAGTCGTCGGAAGGGCTTGGAAGCTGGTTATGGAATTTCGGAGCGAGGTAAGTCTTCTTTCTAACTTTGTGAGGGGGAATTGTCCCCCTAGGTGAATTAATTAAGTATGTGCTATTATCTTTGGGGGCTACATACGCACGAGGTGACGAGAGTCTGTGCGTAACTACTATTATGCCATGTCCAGGTAGCCTATGACCCAATGGCATGCCTTATGTGTTGTACCCGTGATCCCGCCTGTACTACTTGACTGCAAATATAATTAAAATCGTAATTTGATATCTAAAGAAGACTAGAGTTCATTTTCTTAATCAGCTGGAAAGCGAATTGTTTTCCTCCGTAAATAATTGCATACTTGATAAAGTGATATTATTGAACATTACTAGACTTGGAAAATAAATTTTGAAAAAAGGATTTAAAGACTATTTTATGGTTTTTAAAAGAGAAATTTGTCATTTACTTGAGTATTTATTTTCCCGACGTATTCGAGGTGGACTGTTGATTGTGCCCGACTGCATGTGACCACTTCGCAATTTACATTCCGTGAGCGGAGTGTTATTTCCCCACTTTAATGGGAGCGGGTCGTACGCCACAGCGGATTGAAAGATGCACTTATGGTTCGGGCCGTTCGACCCTCGGCAGTGCATAGACATGATTATATTATTGAAAGATGCACTTATGGTTCGGGCTGTTCGACCCTCGGTAGTACATAGACATGAGTATTTTATTGAGAGGTGCACTTTTGGTACGGGCCGCTCGATCCTCGGTAGTGCACAGAGATGATTATTATGACGGCTCAGGCCGATTGTGCTTATCCCATATGCGCATGCTAAATCGTTAAATATTTTTCATGGATTTTTAAAGTGATAAGATATTTGGGGGAAAACAAAGAGGAAATTGTTTATTTAAAAATATTTGGGGGAAAATGAGGAAGTGGTAACTGTTTGTTTACTTCCAGAATTTACTTGTATTTTCAGTGCCTTATATATATTGTTGCTTTACTACCTTTACATGCCTACCGTGCTCATCATATGATGTTAACTAATTTTCTGGACCTTAGTGAGTGTCTAATTCGACCTCTCGTAACTATCTCTCTGAGGTTAGGTGGGCGACTTACTGAGTACACGTTGTTTTTGTACTCATGCTACACTTGCTGTGCATTTTTATTGCACAGGTACTTTCATAGCAATATGCTTTTTCATAAATGCTTTATCAACTAATTAATGATTGGCTTTCCTGACAATGTTGTCCGACGCCATCACGACCTTACGGATTTTGGGTCGTGACAACATGGTATCAGAGCTCTAGGTTCCCTTAGGTCTCACGAGTCATGTGCAAGTCTAGTAGAGTCTTGCAGACCGGTACAGAGACGTCTGTACTTATCTTCGAGAGGATACAGGGCTTTTAGGAGTACTTCCCTTTTTGATTCCTCATCGTGCGATTTGATTTCTTTGAGGCTTATGCCTATGTTTATTCCTACTCAATCTTACGCGTCGCGAGCGCTTGCTATGAATCAGGAATTTCAGGAATTGAAATGGTGCTACGGATGTAATTCGATATGTTTCCATGTGTAATTGGTTGGGGCTATTATTATGGCCCTGCAAAAGAATAATATGTTGTTTCAGCTCAGTAGTTGTGTTTCTGAGAGCGTTAAGGCTATGCTCAGGTAGTGATGATGATTGCGATTGGTTATCGTGTGATGTCAATATGATGATAGAATGCTTGCCCGTATGTTGGGGGTGATGAATGGTTTGAAGGGGGGTCTTCCCAGAGTGTGATTTCGAGATTTCGGTATTTTAGTTCCGGCAGAGGAAAGGCATTTGGATTATGAATGGTCCGGTTGGGGTTGATAAAGTAGTAAGACTTGGTGTCTTCAAGTGAGGTGGGATATGCACCAGTGATGTGAATTCGTTGTCATTGACCGAATGGAATGTGTTAAGTTTGTCGGTGCTATGGTTTCTTTGGTTGTGTGGGGTCAGAGTATTGAGAAGAAGTATTGAAGAATGTGGTTGGCAGAGACCGTGAGGTGCGGTGGTTCAGTATCGGATAAGTGTTGATAATGAAGGCAGCTAGAGAAATATGATCTTCGGAGAGCTTGAAGTCGTGGTGATCTGCTGGTTTGAGAGCTACAGAGAATGATCCTGAAGTGAGGCTAGGCGGTGGTTCCATTTCTATGAGGCTAGGTGTAAGAAGCGGAAGTCGATCAGTCGCAAAGTGGGGGAGCGGCAGCATAGCTTGGAATTTGGAGATATTGTCGCGCATTTACTGGATGTCCATGAGGAGCGGACGGACTAGTAAAGTTGGTAAATGAAGCAGGGCGTAGGATGGGGTATTGAAGTCGCAGAGAGCGTGCATTTCAGCGTCGTTGGAAGGTGTCCGCGGGTGATTTCCACACGTGGGTTATCTCCCGTGAATAGGTTAGCGTGGCATGGTTGGCAGGTCTTTGTGAGGAGTTCTAGTGGCTATTTGGTAAGAGGCAGAATGTGTGAATGATGCTAGAGTATTTGAGTATTTAGGGAGTGCTAGCAAGAGAATTTGGAAGAATTGGACGGATTGGTTGAGCAAGATCGCGTTATCAAAGGAGAAAGGATCTCGGCAGGGTCTAGAGTGGTGCAAAGAGTAACTTCGGGTTAAGTAGGGGAGTCCCACCATCTGCAGTTGAGTTGTATTATTGTGTTATCATAGGGTTGCGGATTGCCAGCGTGTTGGAAAGTTATTACAGCTAAGGGGAAAGGAGTAAAATGGTGATTGTGCATGTAATTTGATGAATGTGTGAAAGAGTTGGCCCTGTCGGACCAGGGTTAGGCTTTAGAAGATTCAGAATTTATGCTTAAGGCATGGGCGAATTGTAAGGATAGTGACTCAGTCACGTGTTTCATTGAAAGGGTTGTTCATGTGCTAGGAGAGCCTTGGAGTTGATCGTATTCGGGACTAGCCAGAGTGGGTTACTCTCAATAACAGTCCTGGTGAATTCAAAAGTTAAGAATGCGGCGTTTAAGGGTTTCAGGCAGCAGTATGATCGAGAATCGAGCTTTTGTAGAGTAATTTCTGAGGAAAAGGAGGATGGTTGGAATGTTCTATGATATGTTTCAGCATGCAAGATAGTATCAGGGGAGTGAGAGAAATAAACTCCGGATTGTATAAAGACTATCATGAGGGTATGAGACGGGTTACGGGATTTAGGCAGCATAGACTCGTGAATCAAGGTCACTCGGCATGAGTGAGGGTTGAGTCTGCTATGAGTGGAAGGAAGTTTCTATTATTCCTGAAGCAATTGAACATGATTAAAAGAAGATAGATTGATTAGCCATGGTTGAAATGGCACGTTTGCGGCAGTGATCAGTTCTTTTGATGTGATTAAGTTATGCATGTGGTTTGTGCCGGTGTGTGCGGGGCTTGTCGGCCGTCGTAACGGATTTCATGTGAGATCATTTGAACGCTATGGCCTGCAGGTGTAGACGGATCCCCGAAGAGTTATGGTGGTATAGACTACTACTTAAGGATTTGCATGTTGGGTGGTTGTGGGAATTCACTCGTGTGTTGAGATGGTACACTTGAATCGAGTTAAGTAAGAGGTTTCTATATGATGAAGTGTTCACCCTATTGGTGGTTCAGAAGTTATGACAGAATTCTTGCGTTACCTCATATTGGCATGTTAGGTGTGGTAAGCAGTATGTAACTGGGAGTAAGAATCGAGATTGCAGTTCGGTATTAATAATGATGTCATGAGCTTGGAAGAGTAAGAAAAAGAGATTTGAAAGTTCAGAGTAAGCTGGTGTTATCTTCAGTGTCACCTGAGATTGATATTCGATGGAAGAGGCTTTGTACCCTGGTTATGGGTTCTTGATTTGTCTTACAGCGTAGTATGGCCAGTGCTGGATTGTGGGGTATTTGTCCCGGCTATGATGGTTGTTCTCGCGTATTATGAGAGAAAGTGGGTTAATGTGGACCCAGGTAAAGCTATTAGCTTAGTTTGGTGCGAGCAACGTAGACTCGGTGTTTGTGGATGGATTTAAATATGATTATGGGCTCCGTATGAGCCAGGCATGTCCATTTCAGTATAGCGCTCCTCAAGGACGGGTGTTGGGATATTAGGTGTTGTCCCGTCTTCGTCAATTCATGTAATATTGATTGTGCCGTGTGGGTTGTGAAACGGCTTGATAATTTCCTATGTGTTGAGGTCCCGCGTAGTGAGGATGTTATGTGAGCAGGATAGCTCTTGAGATCCAGAGTGTATATATATATATGTCGCACGTCAATTGTGCTTGAGTTTTGTAGCATGCGGCTTTATCAGTCTCCCCAGGATGGTATTATGCACTTAGCGTGCTTGTGACCGATATTCAGTAATGTGTAATAGTGAGCAATTCAGCTCCGTATTTATTTCCTTATGTGAGTTTTATGATGGGATCGGGTGGCACGCCGCCACAGGTATGTTATTTGGATCGGGTTGCACGCCACAACAGTGTGATGATGAGAAGGGTTAATATATATTTATGTTTCTTTTTTTTACGTCTTATTTTCTGAGAAAAGTTCATATTAGTTGCGTGAGTTGAATAGTCCCTTCCTGAGTCATTTCTTATCTATCATGTTCGAGTTATGGCTTATCGACGCGATGTGGTATCATGTGAGGCTGTTGGTCATGTTTGGGGTGATTTGTTGTTTGAGCAGTTCACACTGGGTGAGACGAGATTATCAAATCAAGGATCAGTGCGATAAGGTTATGTGAAGTGTATATTAAACAACAAATACCACTATTGAGGTTTGTAATGAGGTGATGATTCGAGTCAGGATGAGTTATTCAATGATTTGTTAACTCTGCAGTTGGGTATGAATTTCTGCACATTTCCTCCGTTGTAGGGGTATCGTCAGCTTTATAGAAGGGTGTATGCATATTTGTTATGAGGTGCATCGGGAGCACTAGATTCGTGAAATTTTGGCTATTAAGGTTCATGGAGTGCCATTGTGGTCAGATGACGAGTTATGCGGTGCATGGTGCTGATTCGGCAAAAGTATGCAGTCTTGTTCTGGTATATCTTGTGGTGGATGATACGGTAATTATTTATTGGAACTAGGCCTGGCAGAGAAAAAAAAAATTTCAAGTGTTAGAACTAGGTTCTGAGCTTATTATATGGATAAAATAAGAAATCTTCAGATTTGATCAAGCTAATGTACTCAACTGGATTGTGGTAGCACAGACATGTGCTCGAGGTGTTAAACAGTGATTTTAGATAAATCCATAGCAGTTCTTAGAACGTTCGAGGACGAACGTCGGTTTATGTGGGGGAAAATATGACAACCCGACCGGTCGTTTTGAGCTCTAGTGCGTCATTCAGCGGTTTGAAGTCGTGAGCAACTCCATTTAAGGTATTATGACTTGCAGGTGTGGTTGGAATTGAATTTTGGAAAGTTTAGAGTTGATTTGGAAAGAAAATTCTCATTTCAGAAGCCTTAAGTTGGAAGAATCAACTAAGATTGGAATTTTGAGTAAACGACCTCCGAATCAGGATTTCAAGGTTCCAGCATGTTCGTATGATGATTTCGGACTTGGGCGTATGTCCGGATCGGGTTTTGGATAACCCGGGAGCGTTTCAGCGTATAATGTGGAAGTCAGCATTTTTGAAAGAATTTCCTAAGTTTGGCTTGAAGCACATTTTAGTGATGTTGATGTCCGTTTGGGATTCCGAGTCTGGGAATAGCTTCATATGGTGATTCTAGAGTTAGGAGCGCGATCAGAAGTGAATTTGGATGTCCGTATGTCATTTTGAAGTCATTTGGCTAAAGATAGAAATTTGAAGGTTTTTGAGAAATCCGGCCGGAAGCGGAAGATTCGATATCGAGGTCGGAATGCAATTCCGGAAGTTGGAGTAGGTCCGCAACGTCGAATATGACTTGTGTGAAAAATTTGGGGTCAATCGGACGTGATTTGATAGGTTTCGGCATCGGATGTAGAAGTTTGAAAGTTCTAAGTTCATTAAGCTTGAATCGGGCTGCGAATCATGATTTCGATATTGTTTGAGGTGATTTCAAGGCTCGACTAAGCTCGTGTGAGGTTATGGGATTGAGTCGTGTGATTGGACGGGGTTCCGAGGGCCTCGGGTGTGTTTTAGGGTGGTTCCAGGTTGTTTTCAAGTGTTTTTGTGCTGCTATTTTTCTGGTGTTTTGGGGGTTCAGTGCGATCGCAGCCCTAGTAGTGGGATCGCGGAGAAGGAATTAGAGGGGCTGGTAATCTGGCTTGTGTGATCGCACTTGTATGTATGGGGGTTGTTGCATTGGTCTATGCGATCGCAGCTATTGTTGTGCGATCGCACAGAGGAAAAATATGAGGCTTCATGTTTTGGCTTGTGCGATCGCAGCTGTGACTGTGCGATCGCACAGGGTGTTCTGGGAGGCTTCTGGGATTTTCCTTGTGCGATCGCGGTTGATGTTGTGCAATCGCACAGAAGGATGCCTTGGCAGTGTATCACTTTAAACGAGATTCTTGGCTCATTTCTCCTATTGTCATCTTGGCATGGCGATTTTGGGAGGCCTCAAAGGGGGATTTTCATCATGCATTGCAAGGTAAGTAAATTCCTCCCGTTTTTAAGTTAAATACAAGGATTATACATGAATTAGACATGGAAATTAGTAGAAAAATATGGATTTTGGAAGAAAGACCTAAAAATTTGTATTTTGGATTTCTACCACGAATTTAGCATGGAATGTAGAGTAAATTGTATATTTGAACAATGGAGCTATGGGTAGATTATATCTTCGCGAAATTTCGGATTCCGGGCACGTGGGCCTGAGGGCATTTTTGTCATTTCAGTCTTCTTTACACTGAGCCTCTGATGATAAATGTTCGTATACGAGATATTTAAATGGAAACTGGAGTTTTATGAAATACTCGGAAATATAAATTCCTGACATTATTTGCTTATTTCCACAGCCACTTATTATACGGATTTTCATGATTTATAAATGCTCATCACTACATTCATGTTTTTAGATACTTTGGTTACTTACTGAGTTGGCGTACTCACATTACTCCATGGACCTTGTGTCCAGATTCAGGTACCGGGGCAGAGCGATAGTTGAGCTACCCTATTTGGAGCATTGTTCGGAGATTGTGAGGTAGCTGCTCGGCGTCCACAACACTACTCTCTCTCCTTCCTATTCTATCATTTGTACTTTATTTCTCAGACTTGTTGTAGTAGAGGATTTGTATTGGACTGTATAATCTCTTGATGTTCATGACAGTTGACTCCAGGTTTTGGGAAGGTATATAATTATTTCATCTCATTCTGCTATTTTTAAATCTGCTAACTTTGGGAAATTATGAAATATATTGATAGTCTGATAGGGTTGGCTAGCCTAGTTCCACGATAGGCGCCATCACGACCAGTTGTGATTTGAGGTCGTGACACTGAAATTCCGCCAACTTGTCCAAAGGCGTCATAGTCTGAAGGCATCATCCTCATAGCCGGAAGACACCATGTCATGGCTTGAGGATCTCTCAAATTTACATATCATTATTCAAAGGCGTCATGGTTCGGTGGAACCATTTTCATGGCCCGAGAACATCATTTCATGGCCTGCGAATCCCTCATTGAACAATTCATGGACCAAGACATCATGGTCTAAGGACGTCATCCTCGACCGTCCAAAGACAATTCTCATGGTCCGAAGAAAATCTGCATCATCTTTAATTTCCGCACAAATATATGCTCGCACTATCTCTTTACTTGTAGGTGACCCGATAAGCAACCATTACCCCAACGGGAGCAATCCCACTCCATTTCCTTCATACTATTTCAAACCTGACCACTCACCATAACCATTCTTCACCTATCCCGAAATCTGGTGATCGTTCTTGTGGTAGCTTCATCGGTACACTATGTCGATGAATCCAGAACTACACACGACCTAATTCCTGTAAAACCAGGGAGATATGTAGGGACTTAGAAATCAGAGTGCGGCCTAAATCTCTCAAACCATCTCGCTCGATCAAAATTAGCCATCATATCTTTACTTAACAACTCTTCAATCCTTCCCGGATAAAGAAAGGCAGCTTTTGATACCCAGTTTTTCCCTATAATATTTTTAAAATGCATATATACTTTCGAAACTATGCATTAGCATTAATTGATATTTTTTCATAATTTCTACATTTTAAAATTAATTTATCCCAATATTTTATTTATGTAAATATTACAAAATTGCATCGCAAATGACTTTATAACATTTCATGATTTAACTTTGCTATTTATAGTCATATCAAGCCCAAATTATTTCATAAATGGCCAAATTTATACTTTTGGTTACAATTGCAATAACTTTGCAATTATAGCCCATGCACCCATTATTGCATTATTTTACCAGAAAATGGCTCATTGTATTTTTAAAATTTTGAGTAATTATTTTAAAACATTTCTATGAATGAAAATTATTTTTTATAATTTCTTAATTATTTAATAAATTAATTTTTATCAATTACGTGGGTATTTAATAAATGACCCCTTTTATTTTCAGACCTAACCCCTCAAACCAGCCCAAAACCCCTCTAATATTCAACCATAATGTTGGCCAAACCTCTTAGGCCCAAATATACACCTGCCCGACTAAATAACCCCATTCAATCGTGGCCGTTGATCATTCAGATCAACGGTCCATATCCATCCTTACCATAATTAATCCTAACATACCCCCTAACCCTTCTCCATTTCTTTCCCTCACCCGCCGTCATCATCTCCCTCTTCTCTCAACTCCCTCTCGACCTAACCCTAGTTCTAAACGCTGTCACCGGCAAAACCCTCCCCCTTATGACGTTTCTATGCCTTCTCTGACCAGACCTGGTCTTCTACACGCCATGGCTCTTCGATTTCTTGGATCCTTGGGAAGATCTCCAGGAACTCCAACTGGTTCTGGTTTGAAACTTTCTTTATCAGCTTGTCTCAGGCTACTTTTCCGTCTGTGAGTAAGAACTTCTTCTTTCTTATTACGGATTTATGGGTTCTTGACCTATTCTCTCATCTCTATTACTTTTCTGTAAACCCTAGTTCGTTATTGTCGATCCATCTCAGATTTGTATAGATCTGGGGTGATTCGAGCACTTTTACGTGTTTTCCTTTAAAAATCTCTTCTTTAATTAACTATCCCAACTTTTTATCACTCTTCCTAAGCTAGGGTTCATCCCAAACTGTTTTTAAAGATTTTTCTGAGTTCTCAATGTTTAGGTATTTGTTTCTTCATCGTTTTGACTGATTTTCATACGAGTGCTCAAACCTAGTCCATTCTGTGATGTACTGGTTTTCTTAAACTTCTGTTTCAATATTTTTGATACCGTTTGTATTACTTTACTCTATCTTTTGAACTTAAACATTTTTTCTTGTTAAATCCAGTATTCTTGTGGTTTTGCCCTAATTAATTTCTGTTAGGGTTCATACCTGCTTTCCGGCTAAGTTCTATATTTTTTGAGGTCATACTTAGTTTAATATCTATTTATGAAATTTGGGTGATTCTTTTGGTAAAACCAGTATTCTTTGAAGATCCTTACTGATTATTCCCTATTATTTTGCCCTGTTAAGTTTGTTGCACATATCCTGTTAGTTTCCTTATTTGTAATTTTAATTGGTCACACTTGCCTTAATTACTCGTCCGCATGATTTTGCGATATATACTAATCCTTTATTTTGTCAGATTTGGATTCTTGCCTTAATTAAATTGTAACGACCCGACCGGTCGCTTTGAGCTCTAGTGCGTCGTTCAGCGGTTTGAAATCGTGAGCAGCTCCATTTCAGGTATTATGACTTGCAGGTGTGGTCGGAGTTGAATTTCGGAAAGCTTAGAGTTGATTTGGAAAGAAAATTCTCATTTCAGAAGCCTTTAGTTGGAAGAATCAACTAAGATTGGAATTTTGAGTAAACAACCTCCGAATCAGGATTTGAAGGTTCCAGTAGGTTCGTATGATGATTTCAGACTTGGGCGTATGTCCGGATCGGGTTTTGGATAACCCGGGAGCGTTTCAGCGTATAATGTGGAAGTCAGCATGTTTGAAGGAATTTCCTAAGTTTGGCTTGAAGCACATTTCAGTGATGTTGATGTCCGTTTGGGATTCCGAGTCTTGGAATAGCTTCGTATGGTGATTCTGACGTTGGGAGCGCGATCGGAAGTGAATTAGATGTCCGTATGTCATCTTGAAGTCATTTGGCTAAAGATAGAAATTTGAACGTTTTTGAGAAATCCGACCGGAAGCGGAAGATTCGATATCGAGGTCGGAATGCAATTCCGGAAGTTGGAGCAGGTCCGCACTATCGAATATGACTTGTGTGCAAAATTTGGGGTCAATCGGACGTGATTTGATAGGTTTCGGCATTGAATGTAGAATTTTGAAAGTTCTAAGTTCATTAAGCTTGAATCGGGCTGCGATTCATGATTTTGATGTTGTTTGAGGTTATTTCAAGGCTCGACTAAGCTCGTGTGAGGTTATGGGATTGAGTTGTGTGATTGGACGGGGTTCCGAGGGCCTCGGGTGTGTTTCGGGGTGGTTCCGGGTTGTTTTCAAGTGTTTTTGTGCTGCTGTTTTCTGGTGTTTTGGGGGTTCAATGCGATCGCAGCCCTAGTAGTGCGATCGCAGAGAAGAGGATTTTGGGGGCTGCTACATTGGTCTATGCGATCACAGCTATTGTTGTGCGATCGCACAGAGGAAAAATATGAGGCTTCTTGTTTTGGCTTGTGCGATCGCAGCTGTGACTGTGAGATCGCACAGGGTCTTCTGGGAGGCTTCTGGGATTTTGCTTGTGCGATCGCGGTTGATGTTGTGCGATCGCACAGAAGGATGCCTGGGTAGTGTATCATTTTAAACGTGATTCTTGGCTCATTTCTCCTATTGTCATCTCGGCATGGCGATTTTGGGAGGCCTCAAAGGGGGATTTTCATCATGCATTGCAAGGTAAGTAAATTCCTCCCGTTTTTAGGTTAAATACAAGGATTATACATGAATTAGACATGGAAATTTGTAGGAAAATTGGGATTTTGGAGGAAAGACCTAAAAAATTGTATTTTGGATTGCTACCACGAATTGAGCATGGAATGTAGAGTAAATTGTATATTTGAACTAGTGGAGCTATGGGTAGATTATATCTTCAAGAAATTTCAGATTCCGGGCACGTGGGCTTGAAGGCATTTTGGTCATTTCACTAAGCGGGGTTGGGTAATTATATTATTTGGAATTGTTGCAAATTTTATTGTATGTTTTCATTGGTTTGTCGTTATTTGGATAGTTTTGGGGCGATGTGTGTCAGTTGGAGTCGTCGGAAGAGCTTGGAAGCCGGTTATGGAATTTCGGAGCGAGGTAAGTCTCCTTTCTAACTTTGTGAGGGGGAATTGTCCCCCTAGGTGAATTAATTAAGTATGTTTTATTATCTTCGGGGGCTACATATGCACGAGGTTAGGAGAGTACGTGCATAGCTACTATTATGCCATGTCCGGGTAGCCTAGGACCCACTAGCATGCCTTATGTGTTGTACCCGTGATCCTGCCTGTATTACTTAACTGCTAATATAATCGAAATCGTAATTTGGTATCTAAAGAAGACTAGAGTTCATTTTTTTAATCAGCTGGAAAGAGAATTGTTTTCCTACGTGGATAATTGAATACTTGATAAAGTGATATTATTGAACATTACTAGACTTGGAAAATAAATTTTGAAAAAGGATTTAAATTCTATTTTATGGTTTTTAAAAGAGATATCTGTCAATTACTTGAGTATTTGTTTTCTCGACGTATTCGGGGTGGACTGTTGAGTATTTCCCGCGAGCGGAGTGTTATTTCCCCCACTCTCATGGGAGCGGGCCGTACGCCACGGCGGATTGAAAGATGCACTTATGGTTCGGGCCGTTCGACCCTCGGCAGTGCATAGACATGATTATATTATTGAAAGATGCACTTATGGTTTGGGCCGTTCGACCCTCGGCAGTACATAGACATGAGTATTTTATTGAGAGGTGCACTTTTTGTACGGGCCGTTCGATCCTCGGCAGTGCACAGAGATGATTATTATGACGGCTCAGGCCGATTGTCCTTATCCGTATGCGCATGCTAAATCGTTAAATGTTTTTCATGGATTTTTAAAGTGATAAGATATTTGGGAGAAAACAAAGAGGAAATTGTTTATTTAAAAATATTTGGGGGGAAATGAGGAAGTGGTAAGTGTTTGTTTACTTCCAGTATTTACTTGGATTTTCAGTGCCTTACATATATTGTTGCTTTACTACCTTTACATGCCTACCGTGCTCATCATATGTTGTTAACTAATTTGCTGGACCTTAGTGAGTGTCTAATTCGACCTCTCGTCATTACCTCTCTGAGGTTAGGTGGGCGACTTACTGAGTACACACTGTTTTTGTACTCATGCTACACTTGTTGTACATTTTTATTGCACAGGTACTTTCACAGCAATATGGCGGATTTGGAGACTTAGGTGAGCTGGATCATCCGGAGGCGAACCGCAACTGAAAGAGTCTCTTTCGTACTGTATTTATTTTCATTTTAAATTTCCTAGTCCAATTTGTATTTCGGACAAGTTTTGTGATGATTGTATAAATTCTTAGAAATTGCTCATGTACTTGTGACACCGAGTTCTGGGATGTGTTGAGATATAATTGCTAAAATGGAATATTCAAACTATTGTTTTACTCGACATGTTTTATTTAGTTAATATGTAATAAAGTGTAAGGAAATGCTTTTTCATAAATGTTAAAACAGGAAATTGTTTTAACTAATTAATGATTGGCTTGCCTGACAATGATGTCCGGCGCCATCACGACCTTACGGATTTTGGGTCGTGACATAAACTCACTTGTTGTTACCATTGATCAATTTCCCCTAATTAAGGGGTCTATTCTGGACTCCCTTATGTTAATTGATTATGTGACCCTGTGATTTCCCTTAATTGATTGATTTATGATTCTTTTACCTTATTTGTCCTACTCCTAAAGTGCTATATATACACTCTTATTTTACCTCTCAAAGACACGAACAATTAGTTCAGATTACACACACACACTCACATTCTCTCTTCTTTCTTGCTACTTGTGCCAATTACTTGTCTAGCTGGTTGAAAGGCAAGGCTAGACTGTGGAACTCTACTTGCTTTACATTCTACACTTTGCTTCCTTAACTGGTATGTCCTTATTTTAGTTCTGAAACTCACTCTATGGGCTCCATGTCCGTTAATCCATGCCTCCTTCTGCACTAGCTTAATGGCTTCTGTATTTAATTGCCTTTCTTGTTTACTGCTTTACTCAGCATGCTTAAATTCTGTCCTCTCTTGTTCAAGTGTGTAATCACCATGCCTAGGTCTCACTTGTCTTGTTTGGTACTTGACAAGCATGTTTATTTAGTTCCTGATTACCTCCCCCAACTAGTATGCTTATGTTAGTGTTATAGACTTTTAATATATTTGGTTGATCCTAATTGGCATGAATAATTCTGTGTAGTATACCCCGGCCTTCAACATGACCATTCCCGTAATATGTCTCTATGTTTTACTGCCTATTACCATTTTAGTTTCAAGCATGAATGACTTGTCAAGTCTGTGATAAGTAGTTTGTGTTTAATTGACTCATATTTGTTCTGTGCATCTGTTGTTCCATATGCTTCTCCGCTTACCCTGTTGAGCTCTCTATGCTCCCGACCCCCTGATCCTTTTTGTAAATTTATGAGTCTTCACTTAGAACTAAGTAATAAATGGCTTTTGAATCTGGGGACTCTAAGTTTTGTGATTGTATGTTGAATCTTTGTTCTTCCCAGAATGGCTTTCAAAAAATTGTTTTTTTTACTCCTAAAAGTTTTACTTCTACACTGTTTTACTAAGTTATTCCAACTATGTCAAGCACTCTCACTTCTACTCTTAGATTACTTAAGTTCTGCCCCTCCAGTGTGTGTACTCCCTAGGAATCCATGAGATTCCTCCGAACTCTAGCACACTGGGGCTAGCCTTTTTCCACACAGCACATAATCACTTCCCTACTCAAAAGGTCTTGGTGTGAGCATTGCCCGGGATCCCTGAGATCCTTAAGGAACTTTGACACACCAGGATACCCTATTGGCTATGAGATTTTGGCATCATGTACTGTTTTGAAGGCCTAGTATTTCCCTATTCACTTTGGGCCTATCTCAAGCTCCCTATAGCATAGCTTATATTTATTATGTAATTCATTTATTTATGGTCTGTAATAATAACCTTTGTAAACATATATTGGGGAAATTAGTAAAGGGGAGGGATTCATATATGGATTTTTGTAGGGAGACCGGGTAGAAATCATGCTTTAGGTTTATATTGTGTTTACTTGCATTAGAAATCCTGCGTTTAGGATCATATTATGTTATTCATATTAGCATGTTTATAGGACGTATTAAAACTCAAACTGTTTGCTTTCCTTTAATCAATTTTCAGAATTCTGTTTGCGTTTTTCGACAACATGTTATAGGGTATCCCTGAACCACGCCTAGACAAGCCTATAGGTAATTAAGGCCTTATAAAAATTGTAAAATTATTCTTTGTTTATTTGTGATTGCCCAGACTCAACAGGTTCTAAAAAATCAATAGTCAAACTGATTAGGTCCTTACTGTTTCGCCTAAACATATGCTGCACATTCTTTGTTTGTCATGCTCACCTAGATATCGTGTTCTAGGACCTTTTCTGGAACATCTAAAATCTTGTTGTTTGAGACGTGCTAACTGCCTGTTTATTTGCGGAGGTAAACATGAGCTCTTAGTTGTTATCTTACTTGACAGTCATGTTTGTTCTTTGTTGTCGCTTAGATTTTACCTTTTAAACACTTTAGGAGAGTCTAGAACTACCTAAAATAGAGGTATTAAACACTTCCGGGACCACAAGGAAGGGACGGGTAATGCACGCTTAGAGTTCGTTTAATTAAAATCGCTTATATAATCGCTAAGGGGGGGTAATCGGGTAGTAAAAGGATATGATGACCTGAGCGTTAATGCCACGTGTAACCCCTCTAGTTGAGAAAGGATTACCGGGCATTGTACAGATCTGATCCTATAGGTTAATAACTTAGGACTTCCCTATCTTTATATATATGTGTGCTTAGACTGCTTACCTTTTAAACTCCCTTTATCTTATTTACATATATGTGCTTAGACCACTTATCTATTAAATGACTAATTCACTAAGTAAGTTTGGCCGGGACCCACCATTGTGGACCTCGAGGGGTGCCTAACACCTTCCCCTCAGGGTAATTTCAAGCCCTTACCCAATCTCCGCTAATGTAGATTGGTTTCATGAGTTACTTGCATTAGGTGCCCTAACACACCTTAAAATCCGTTAGGTGGCGACTCTTCAATTTCTATACCCCTTTCCCAAAAGGAAGGAATTTGTCCCAAATGAATGTCAAAACCCGATTCCGCGAGGAAAAATAAGGGGGGCAAAACACCAGTTATGTAAGAAAGCAAGTAAACATGACACATCAGGGAAATCCCAGAATAACTTGGCCTTGGCTTTCAGCCGGCCAAAACAAAAGACACTTAGCACAGAGATCAGATGTAACGACCCGGCCGGTTGTTCTGAGAATTTAGCCCCATTTTCCCCGTTTCTGCTTCATTTTATGTGGTTCACCTTCATTTATGTGTGTTGGGTTGGTTGGTTCGGGTCCAGAGTGGTCATGATGAGAATTTAGGCAATTAGTCTCTCAAAGTAGCCTAATAGTTGAGAAAGTCAACTGAGAATTGACTTATTGGTAAACAACCTCGGAATGCAGATTTTACGGCTCGATAGCTTCGTTAGGTGATTTGGGACTTAGGGTGTGTTCAGAATATTTTTGTGATGTCCGGTGTAGAATTAGGCTTGAATTGGCCAAAGTTAGTTTTTGCCGATTTCTGGTCGGTAATAGAAAATAGGCTATTAGGGTCGGAATGGAATTCTGAAAGTTGGAACAGGTCCGTAATTTCATTTTGAGTATGTGTGCAAAATTTCAGGTCAATCGCAGGTGTTTTGGTTGGTTTCGGCGTAGTTGGCGAAATTTTGAAGTTTCAATGTTCATAGGCTTGAATTTGATATAATTTTAGTGTTTTCGTATTGTTTTTGGTGTTTCTAAGGCTCGACTAAGTTGGAATAATACTATGGGGTGTGCTGGTATGTTTGATTGGGGCCCCGAGCGGCACGAGATTGATTTCGGATGGTTGGCGGGGTTTTGAACTTGGAAAATTTGCAGAAATAGTTGCTGGTGTGATTTCTGGTGTTGGCCGCACCTGCGGATGGGTATCCACAGGTGCGATGTCGCAAGTGCAATGGGCAATACTTAGGTGCGAAAAAGGGGCCGCACCTGTGAAGCCGCAGGTGCGGAGGATTGGCCGCAGGTGCGGAATTGGTCCGTTAAGTGGGATTCTGCAGGTGTGCACCTGGGACCGCAGGTGCGGATCCGCAGGTGCGACCAAGTGTCCGCAGGTGCGGAAATGCTGGCAGAAACAGTGTATAAGAGGCATCCGTGAAATTCATTTCATTTCACCATTTTTGCCTGCGAGAAGAGCTCCTTTGAAGGCAGATTGGAGAGGGGATCTGTGATTCTTCAGGAAAGGTAAGTTCTCGGGTTATTAACATCCTTTGTATGCTATTTAGATTCGGATTTGTCTTGTATTTGAAGAATTAAAATAAGAAAAGTTTGGAAAATGGGAGGAAGGAGTTGGAAATTTCTTTTGGCAATTTTAGTGGGCAATTGTGGTCTGATTTTAGTGTTCTTGGTATGTATAGAATCGTAGGAGGACTAGGATTCTAAGGATGAAAATTTTATCAAATTTCGAAATGTGGGCCCGGGGCTCGGGTTTGGCTAAACTTCGAGATTCTTGTATAATTTTATAATTTTCTATTGGGTTGTGTTCCTTGAGTATATATTAATGATGTTGAACTGATTTTGGCTAGATTCGGAGAAATCAGGAGCAAATTTGAGGGTCATGAGCATAGCGGACTAGTGTTGTGGCCCGGTAGAGGTAAGTAATGGTTATAAATCTTGTTCTGAGGGTATGGAACCCCGGATTACATATTTTCTCACTAATTTTAGAAAAGCGCACATGTCAGATGACGAGTATGTGGCGCATACTGATTTTTGGATTGGACTAGGTCCTCTCCGCGGCAACTAATGAATTGCATATTTAATCAAAACCTTATGTTAAATCATATTCTAAAGATTGTTGAAATATTTGGTCTATACGCCGTGTTTGGGGCCTCGTGTCGATCTGTATAGACCCCTTGGGGGATTTTTACTGTTGTTTTTTCTCACTATGTATTGATGATTTCACTCAGCTGCATTGTGCATACTGTTTTCGAAACTCAGCATGATTTACACCACTTTGAGATTTAAACTGATTTGTTGGGTCGAGTACCCTGTTTTACTGATTCGCCCTAGGGGCCTTTCGAGTGGTTCTGCTGAGTGTGGCCGAGGGCCAAAAGTGATGGTGAGGTGCTGAGTGATATTAGCGCTTGGGCTGAAGGAGCCCCTCCGGAGACTGTACACACCCCCAGTGAGCGCACCGAGTCTCGAGTGACGAGTTATTGGGAGGCCAAGTGACGAGTGATTGGGAGGCATGAGTGATTGTGAGGTGCTGAGTGACTGTGAGGCATGCCCGAGGGGCTGATTATGATACATGTTTTGCCCAAGGGGCTACTGATGATTTTACTACATTCATTTTCATACTAAATCTTTCGGTTTGAAGTTGTTAATACTGTGCATTCTTTAAAGGACTTTTCTGAAGTTTATTTTAAGGCATGATGATTTCACATATCTATGTTATACTGTTGGAAAGAAAGGCTGTGCATCTTGTGATTTGATGACATTAATTTTGTGTGTTTCTTGCTGCTCAGACCTGATTTATTTTCATTACTACTGAGTTGGCATACTCACATTACTCCATGCACCTTGTGTGTAGATTCAGGTGTTAGGGCAGGGTGAGCTATCTATCTGTTACAGAGATTCTCGGAGGTTTGCAAGGTAGCTGCATGCGTCCGCAGTCCTGCTCCCTCTCTTGCTTACTATTATAGTACTTATTTTCGTCGAGTTGTATATTTTATGTAGATGCTCATGACCAGTGATTTCGGGTTCTCGGGGGTTGTATTTAATGTTCAGTATAGATTTTACTGTTTTATAAATGTTTAAAGGAACCTTTATGGGAAATCAGTATAGTAAAGATGTAAAAGGGAAGCTTTTTATGATTTGATTTTTGGTTTTGGATGGCCTAGTTCCATGATAGACGCCATCACGACTGGCCTGGATTTGGGGTCGTGACAGCTTGGTATCAGAGCGCTAGGTTACATAGGACTCACCGCTCATGAGCAGGTTTAGTAGAGTCTTGCGGATCGGTACGGAGAAGTCTGTACTTATCTTCGAGAGGCTGCGGAACCCTTAGGAAAATCTCACATTTTTAAAATTCTTGTTGTGCGAATCCATTGTATTCATCCAAGAGCGTAACTCTTGAATTCCTTCCATGTATTCGAGCGCGCACGAGAGCGCCTGGTATCAGCTGTGCATCGATGGCTTGTGGCTTCCATGGATGAGAGCTGGTTTTGGCATGTTGGTAATGGGCCAGTCTAGAGGACTTGAGGCCGGATTAATTCTGTGGCTTGATTGCTGAGATTTTCGTTGTGTGGGCACATGTAATTGGGGACTTGTATGTCCGTTCGTGTTCTTATTGATGAGAATTGTGACTAGATGCCTATGTGGTGGGTGTGAATTGATGGTTAGATGTGTTCAGACTGTGAAATGTGTCGAAAGGGTTGGCTGGAAATGTGGTAATATTTATTGAGTGTTTGATTTCTGTCTCGATTTGGTATATGGACTTGAGTTGTGAGTATGTTGGAAGACCTCTCATTTTGTTTAGTTGTGGAGTGAAGCGGATTTCTCTATTGGGTTATGAGTCCCTGGTGATGTCTTTGAGTTGATCATTTTCCCCAGTAACGTTCATTTTCCCCAGTAACGTTCATGATGATTTAGCACTCCTTGTTATTGTATTCATTGATGGCGTCCTGGCATATTCACGTAGCCAGGAGTAGCATACTCAGTATTTGAGGATGGAATTACAAGGATTCAGGGAGGAAAGGCACTATGCCAATTCTCCGAGTATGAATTTATGCTCGGTTCAGTAGCATTCTTGGGACACGTGGTGTCCGGTAAGGGTATCCAAGTGGTCAGACATGTGTGGGTAGAGCTTCAAGAAGCTCGAGATTTCTGTGACCACCGCTCTAGTGTTAGTTCTGCCATCAGCTTCAGGTTTTTACCGCGTATCGTGGTGCCTCGAGGGTAGGCGTTGGTTGTGTTCAGATGTAGGAAGGTGTAGTGATTGCGTGATAGTTCTGGTATTCAGAGGTGTATGGAGAGATAGCAGTTGAGGCTAAGAGGGCAGGGGTATCTCTTGCGGGTTGTCCTAGGGTGTGTGGTCCCTATGTAGTTCCGTAATAAGTTCTCTTCTACCAGTAAAAGATATATGTTGTAATTGGTGTTTAGATCGCTTGTGGAAGTTGGCGTGACTATTGCGATGGTAGATGTGAGATTGGAAATTGATTTGAGTGTTAGCTGGTTTGGGTTATATAAGCTTATGGAGGATTTAGTTGAATCCCGCCACAACATGGTGGCAGTGATAATGTGTGACCATAGTCTTGTCTGTCTTGATCCTTGGCTTTGAGCCAAGTGGGGGAGTTCGTTATTTAAGTTGATTACATGATTATGTGTGGTATTGGTTTCAGTTCGACGTATATTGGTAAATCAATTATGACCTGCAGGTATGGGGTCTGGGAATGTCACGAGTAAGAGAAATTTCTTCGATATAGGTTGTAATGTACTATATTGGGTAATTGGGTTCTATTGAATGAGTTAGTGGAAATTGTAAAAGGTGTAGTGTGTGCAGTGTATGAATTTGCTTGTGTCTTCAAGTGAGTGGATTACTTTCCTAGTATGTCAGTGTGCAAGGGGGTCAGGCCGATTCTGTCTAATTGGTCAGTGTAATTGAGATTTACGTTAGAGGATGTCATGACTTGTGGTACTCTACATATCAGTATTAGGAAGGTGAAGGTAATGGCTTTAGATTCGCAGGAAGTCTCTTCAGGGTAAGTTTTTCTAATGTGGTGCATTTGGGGATGATCGAGGGAGTATTCAATCGCTTATGAGCCTTAGATGGTATGGTTTTGTTCTTGGGTCGTGTGTGGTGAGTCGGGGTTGCAAATTTGTGGTATTATGGCAGGAAGAAGTATCAATTTGAAGGTAAGTCAGAAGAAATATGGGTAAATAGGGCAACTTGGTAGTAGGTCGGATCGGCATGGTGAGGGATACGATTAGTTCTTTGGGTGTTCATAAGGTGACGAGTTTTTGGGTGTTTCTTAGCAATGCTCTTGGATTTTTGGTGGCCTACGTAGCTTGGTTGAGTTAGAAGAATTCAGTCCTGAGGGTTTGGTGTTGTGAAAATGGGATTTCGTATAGTTTCGGATGGTTTCTACCGCGGTTAAGGGTGCATATTTTCTTATGGCGTGTAGTGAGTTTGTTTCTAAATGGGATTCAATGGAAGTTCTTGGCTAGTTAGGTACGTAGTTTCCTGTGGGTCAGAAGGGACCACGGAGTTCCCGTATTTTTCCTAGGTCGGCATGGCGTGTGCAGTATGTTGGGTGGAGTTGAGATTTACATATGTGAGGTCACGGTTCGGTTCTGGAAGGAAGGTCATAAATTCTTAGGCAGCATGGGCAATTTCAGATGACTAGGTAGATGATATCACTAATTGGTACAACATGATAAGGGTATATATATTTCAGAAAGAGCAATGTGTTTGAGTTAAGGGTACTTCATTGGTATCGCGGTGCTATTGTTGGATCGACTGTTGATATTCAAGGTTTCTTGGTGAACGGAAGAATTATAAGGGTATCCCTCGTGGAATGAGTGAGTATTTGGGATGTGTTATGTATTCGAGTGGTGGAGTTGTGATCAGATATGGTAATCCGTACATTTCATGGCCTTCGAGACTGAGAGTTCTCATAAACAGGATATTTGTGGAAGTGAACTGTGAAGATACGAGCTGAGCTAGTCGGATGTTGGTATGAACCATAATTCTATCATTATGAACTTTTGGGTAAGTTGTCTACCTGTTGTGGGTGATCAAAGTTAATTTAGGGTTACTGGTAGGCTAATATGGGTGTGTGTTCTGCACCGGGTCAGAATTGTTGGCTCCGAATTTCTACTATTGAGGAATGTACCATTCGATTGTGATTGAGTTTATTCATGTTGTAGAGTGATCTATGAGTTACCCTTCGGTGTTGCGAGGAGTGGTTATTATTGGTTATATGCCCATATGGTGCGGTTCTAATTGGGCTCTATAGCTAGATTTGAGTAAGGTAAGTAATTTGGGTGTTGCGGGATTGAGGC
This sequence comes from Nicotiana paniculata, assembly GCA_005239505.1. Lineage (NCBI taxonomy): Eukaryota > Viridiplantae > Streptophyta > Magnoliopsida > Solanales > Solanaceae > Nicotiana > Nicotiana paniculata. Next base: position 27,021 of record MDKI01155769.1, read on the forward strand.
GTTTGGTTATATACCTTCTGTTTCGGGTGGCATGGTATCGTCCGGTTTTCCCCGTGGTTATGGCTATGCACTTTGAGTACCTATTGGAGAATTTCTAATGGTTATTGATTTTGGGCAAGGTGTCTTGAAATATTTCAAGTGGACCAGCGGTTGGATGAGATCGCGCAGTGTAGCGGAGTTATGTAGGGGTATGAACTTTGGTATTGGATTCATGTGTTTTGATTTTTACGGTGTGTGCCCGGCTGTTAGCATGATATGGTGATGGTAATTTCAATGGCAGGATAGTCCTCTCGTGTGGATATTTTATATAAGTTGATTTCATTGGGATGTTGTTGTTAAGTGCCCAAGTTGCACAGGTTTTGGCTTCGAATTGTAACGATGTGTCGAATGGTTAGTATCATGTTATCAGGGTGGTTGTAATGGATGAGAGGAGGTCATTGGACCTAGAATGAATATTTTTGAAATTTTCTACAGCATAGTTGGAAGGATAAATATCGGGAGTCGGCTTTGAAATCTGCTATAATTCCTGTTTGGGAAGGGAGAGTTTCATGTCTGACTGATCCGACGAATGATTGTTAGTTCTACGCGCTTCTTTCATCATCGGCAATATATGGAAGTGTTAGAGCGAGGCATTTCTTGATAAGAGGTTATGTACCGGTACTGGGTTTTGAGCAGTTATTGTGACTAAGAGTTATCGCTATGAGTGTTTGAGTCACGCGGTGTATTATGTGATTTGATCTAGGGTACGTATAGAGCTTGATTCAGCATGTTCAGACTTGATCAGTTCATAGTTATGGAAATTTTGATCTTGTATATCATTTCAGAAGTGGGAATTTGGTTCTAAGGTTTATGGGCCAGGATTTGGATTTCAAAATTTCAACGGTATTGTGTTATTGGACCTATATGAGATAGGGTGACGTGGGATAACCCCCGGGTATGTGCATGGTAAGATGCGTAACAGTTTGATAGTGTTGGAGAACAACTCTTGGCACGTTCGAGGACGAACGTATGTTTAAGTGGGGGAGGATGTAACGACCCGACCGGTCGTTCCGAGAATTTAGCCCCGTTTCTCCCGTTTCTGCTTCATTTTATGTGGTTCAGCTTCATTTATATGTGTTGGGTCGGTTGGTTCGGGTTCAGAGTGGTCATGATGAGAATTTAGGCAACTAGTCTCTCAAGGTAGCCTAATAGTTGAGAAAGTCAACTGAAAACTGACTTATTGGTAAACGACCTCGGAATGTGGATTTTATCGCTCAGATATCTTCGTTAGGTGATTTGGGACTTAGGAGTGTGTTCAGAATATTTTTATGAAGTCCGGTGTAGAATTAGGCTTGAATTGGCCAAAGTTAGTTTTTGACGATTTCCTGTTGACAGTGGAAAATAGGCTATCGGGTCGGAATGGAATTCCGGAAGTTGAAAAAGGTCTGTAATGTCATTTTGAGTATGTGTGCAAAATTTCAGGTCAATCGGAGGTGTTTTGGTTCGTTTCGGCATAGTTGGCGAAATTTGGAAGTTTCAAAGTCCATAGGCTTGAAATTGATGTAATTTTGGTGTTTTCATGTTGTTTTTGGTGTTTCGAAGGCTCGACTAAGTTCGAATAATGCTATGGGATGTGTTGGTATGTTTTGTTGGGGCCCCGAGGGGCTCGGGATTGATTTCGGATGGTTAGCGGGGTTTTGAACTTGGAAAATTTGCAGAAATAGCTGCTGGTGTGATTTCTGGTGTTGGTCGCACATGCGGATGGGTAGCCGCAGGTGCGATGGGCAATGCACAGGTGCGAAAAAGGCTAGGCATGGAAATTTCCGCAGGTGCGATGTTTTAGACGCAACTGCGAAGCCGCAGGTGCGGAGGATTGGTCGCAGGTGCGGAATTGGTCCGTTAAGTGGCATCCCGGAGGTGCGAACCTGGGACCGCAGGTGCGACCAAGTGTCCGCAGGTGCGGAATGCTGGTAGAAACAGTGTATAAGAGGAATCCGTAAAATTCATTTCATTTCACCATTTTTGCATGCGAGAGGAGCTTCTTTGAAGGCAGATTGGAGAGGGGATCCGTGATTCTTCAGGAAAGGTAAGTTCTCGGGTTATTAATATCATTTCTATGCTACTTAGATTCGGATTTGGCTTGTATTTGAAGAATTAAAGTAAGCAAAGTTTGGAAAATGAGAGAAAGGAGTTGGGAATTTCTTTTGGCAATTTTAGTGGGCAATTGTGGTCCGATTTTAGTGTTCTTGGTATGTATAGAATCGTGGGAGGACGAGGATTCTAATTATACAAATTTTATAGAATTCTGAGATGTGGGCCCGGGGCTCGATTTGGCCGAATTTCAAGATTCTTGTATAATTTGATAATTTTCGATTGGGTTGTGTTCCTTGAGTATATATTAATGATGTTGAACTGATTTTGGCTAGATTTGGAGAAATCGGAAGCCACTTTGAGGGGAATGAGCATAGAGGACTAGTGGTGTGGACCGGTAGAGGTAAGTAATGGTTATAAATCTTGTCCTAAGGGTATGGAACCCCGGACTACATATTTTCTCACTGATTTTAGAAAGGCGCACATGTCGGATGACGAGTATGTGGCGCGTAGTGATTTTTGGATTGGGTTAGGTCCTCTTCGTGGAAACTAATGTGTTGCATATTTACTCAAAACCTTATGTTAAATCATATTCTAAAGATTGTTGAAATATTTGGGCTATACGTCGTGTTTGGGGCCTCGTGCCGATCTGTATAGACCCCTTGGGGGGCTTTTTACTGTTGTGTTTCCTCACTATGTATTGATGATTTCACTCAGCTTCATTGTGCATACTATTTTCGAAACTCAGCATGATTTACAGCACTTTGAGATTTAAACTGATGTTTTGGGTCGAGTACCCTGTTTTATTGATTCGCCCGAGGGGCCTTTCGAGTGGTTCTGCTGAGTGTGGCCGAGGGCCAGAGTGATGGTGAGGTGCTGAGTGTGGCCGAGGGCCGAGAGTGATGGTGAGGTGCTGAGTGATATTAGCACTTGGGCTGAAGGAGCCCCCCCGGAGTCTGTACACACCCCTAGTGAGCGCAGCGAGTACCGAGTGACGAGTGATTGGTAGGCCGAGTGACGAGTGATTTGGAGGCATGAGTGATTGTGAGGTGCTAAGTGACTGTGAGGCATGCCCGAGGGGCTGATTATGATACATGTTTATCCCGAGGGGCTACTGATGATTTTACTACATTCATTTTCATACTAAATCTTTCGGTTTGAAGTTGTTAAAACTATGCATTCTTTAAAGGACTTTTCTGAAGTTGATTTTAAGGCATGATGATTTCACATATCTATGTTATACTGTTGGAAAGAAAGGTTGTGCATCTTGTGATTTGATGACATTGATTTTATGTGTTTCTTGCTGCTCAGACCTGATTTATTTTCATTACTACTGAGTTGGCGTACTCACATTACTCCCTGCACCTTGTGTGCAGATTCAGGTGTTAGAACAGGGTGAGCTGTCTATCTGTTCCAGACATTCTCAGAGGTTTGCAAGGTAGCTGCATGCGTCCGCAATCCTGCTCCCTCTCCTGCTTACTATTATAGTATTTATTTTCGTCAAGTTGTATATTTTATGTAGATGCTCATGACCAGTGACTCCGGGTTCTCAGGGGTTGTATTTAATGTTCAGTATAGATTTTATTGTTTTATAAATGTTTAAAGGAACCTTTATGGGAAATCAGTGTAGTAAAGATGTAAAAGGGAAGCTTATTATGATTCGAGTTTGGGTTTTGGCTGGCCTAGGTCCATGATAGGCTCCATCACGACTGGCCTGGATTTGGGGTCGTGACATCAGAACACCTGAGAACAACAGAGCTTAATTTTTTTTTGAGAGAGTATGAGAGTTTCAGTCTGTTCTAAGGGGAGAGGGAGAAGGGGTTAAATAGCACTAAATTAAGCAGACAAATAAGGTAATAAGTCAATCATACACAATTAAGAGATGAAAAATAATTCTCAGAACCAATTGAAGTCGGCTTCAGTCAATTTACAGAACATAATAACGTAAAATCAGGCCAGTACTACTTAGGTTAAGGAAAATAGAATAAATTAAAAATAAAACGTCAGACCAAATAAGGCAAGAACGGGTAATCGAACGAAAAATAAGGAAATACCAGTAAAATACAAAAAGGAAAGACTGATTTCAAACCCTAATTTTGGGGTAAGTAAAATTAGTCAGCAATTAATGATCATGGTTAAAGGAAGATAGACAGAAACATTAAAAGGAAAGTGATTAAAAAATCAAAACCCTAGAAAATAGGCGGAAATACACAGTCACATAGACGGAAATAATTAAGGTAAGTAAAATCAGTCAGGAATAATAAAGGAAAATCATAATAGATACAGAGAGATGAAACATTAAAGGAGAATACTAAAACAAAAAATAAAAATTGTCTCAGATCTGGAAAGATTTGAACCCTAATTTTAGGGTAAGTAAAGGACTCAACCAAAAATAGGCAGATTCATGCATAATAGGACGAATATATACGGGATAATACTTAAAATTAAGGCTTGAACCAGTTTTTGTTCGAATCAAAAGGGGATCTGAAAACCCTAACCTTAGGGTTAAGTACGAATTAGTGAGACACGGAAATTAATCGTACTTACAAAGAGCAAGTGATGAACACAGACGAAATAAGCAGCAAGTTAAGGATTTGAACCAATTTTGGTTCGATTCCGCTTGCCATATTAGGCAAACAATCATGTAACACCATCAATGGGTAGCCAGTAGGGAGGAGGGGCCAATATGGTAAGGAGATGAGGAGGGAATCTCATCACAGGCGGGATTAGGGGAGTAATTTTGGGTGACGATGGCTTAGGGTTTTGAGATGAGAAAAGGAAGATATGAGAGAATACATGGGCAGCATTTGGTGGGAATGAATTAGGGTTAGGGGCGGATGGGTTAATTAAAAAGGTGTGGAGGAGTTTGAGTCGTTGATCTTCAGGATATGATTTAAAAGGCGATTGGGTCGGGGTTTTAAACCGGTATGGGTATTTGGGTACTGGGCTTAGTGTATTGGGATGGGGTAATGGGCTAGGTCCTAAATTAATTAAAAAGGGCTAGATTTTAAATACCTAATTAAATTGATAAAAATAATTTATAAAAATGATTAATAAATAATAAAAATGTCATTTGTGCATGAAAATGATTTGAAATAATTACTTAACATTATAAAAATATGAAGGTCATTTTTATGTGTAAATAAGGTAATTATGCATATATGTGGCTATTATTGCGAAATATTGCAATTATAGCCTAAAGATGCAAATATAATTGTACATAAAATGTTTAAAGCTTAATATGAATATAAATGATGAAAATTAATTAATAAATTATTATAAAATTATTTGTGATACAATTAATAATTATTTAGATAATAATAATGCCGGAACAAATTGATTAAAATCCTTTAAAAATCATGGAAAATTATGAAAAAATATTGGTTGATGCTCATGCACTATTTTGAAAGTATATATGTATTTATAAAATATATATATGGGAAAGATTGGGTATCAACAAACAGAACTTGTACTATGACATCAAACATTGCAGAGTCATTGAATGTTGTAACAAGAGATGCAAGAGAGTTGCCGATAGTAGAACTATTAGAGTACATGAGGACTCATATTGAACGTTGGACTAATGAAAAGTTATTGAAATCAAAGGGTACATTCACATACCTTGGAAAAAATACAACAAAGAGTTGGAGGACAATAGAACATTGTCGCAGAAACTTAGAGTAAGCTATATCCAATAACATCTGATCATTTATTTCATCAAAATAAAAAATTAACAGACATTGTAGAATCATTATAGTTATTTTTTAGCTACATTATAGATAATTATTGTGTGTTTGTAATATAATTGTAGGTGAGGGCTTCAACAGATCACATCCATACAGTGATAGATGGTGTGAAGCGCTATATTGTTTTTCTTGAAAACAATAGATGTAGTTGTGGACAATTCCAGCTTGATGAACTTCCTTGTGCACATGTTTTGGCTGGTCTAAGGCACAGTAATTAGTCTTATGAAAACTATTGTTCTTCTTATTACACGAGGGAGAGCCTCTTAAATACTTATGAAATACCAGTAGACCTGTTGCCTGATGAAAGTAAATGGAATGTGCCACAACATATAGCTGAAGAAGTTGTAAATCCACCTACTGGGAAAAGACATCCAGGAAGACCTCAAAAACAAAGATACAAAAGATAGAATGAAGTAAATGCAAAGAAGTACAAGGTTTCATGTGGCAACTGCGGAATAGAAGGGCATAACAAAAGATCTTGCAAGAATTCTCCCAAGAAGAAATAAAATTTTATATATTGAACATATTTTTTGATAAAAAGTGTTGATGAGATCATGAGAATTATAGTTGAGGTGTAATAGTTGAGGTATTTTCAAATCTTAATGTAGTTGGTTTGAATTTGTTTTGTTTAATTACTATTCTGTATTGAGTTCAGACTTTCATAACTTGATTGGATTATGGATGATTTGTATCTATAATACACAATTGTTTAATTATCTTTGGCACAAACCATTAGTTATTAATGATTCTTACAATTTATCTACAAAAAAGCTACAAAATAACTACATAATCTGGAGTTGACAGAATAACTACATAATAATTAGGTTGTAAATGAGTTATATGATAACAATAATGAGATCAAGTACTAACAACTTTCAACCAGTGAAGATAAAAACAACATAATGTTTCCTATTGTTAGCACTAGTATCCTGGATAAAATAACAAAACATAGGGTAAAATAATTGTAGCACAAATCTGCTACAATTAAACTTCAACAAACTTGTTCATAAGTAACAACTTGTCTACAATATTTCTACAAAACCAACTGCAACTAAACAATTTAACTACATTTTCCCTACAGAAAATGGCAACTAATTCTTCTTCTTCCGGACTTGTGTTCTGATCACGCTCAACTATGTCTAATAAAAGACTAAACGGGCGTTGCAAATATAATCCGAGGTATTATGCCCAGAGTCGATCCCACAGGGAATTAACGTATCAATCAAGTCTTTAGAATAC
>ML303907.1:0-16758 GCA_005239505.1 Nicotiana paniculata
GAGTGCTTTCCCCCTGGTTTTGGCTTGCTTAATTGTGGTGTTATTCTACATTCCCTTCAATTTGTTGGATAATAAAGAGTGGCTTCTGCAATATATTGTATGCTTTGGTCAGTGGATTGTGCCCCTTATTTTCTGCTGCCCACTTATTTAGCAAGATAAGATGAGATAACCCATCAGCTATACTTATTTTTTTGTTTTTCTGTTTTCATTAACAGAAATTACAGCTATGCTATTTCTTTTCTATATTATAGAAGAGAAAGAGTTTCAACATGTGTGCTTTGGATCATTTTAACAAAGCTTGAGGGCACTTAGGTCATTTCACATGATCTCTATACGTGGCCTTTGCCTACCTATCTATGTGTGGCTTTTAGGTTATTCAAACGTAGGGTTTTATCAAATTTCCTTACATAACAATTTACAGAGTTTTTGATATTATCTTCGGTCTTCCTCATCTCTTCAATTTGCAGATGCTTTTCTTACTCTTTAACATCGATTTTATTGTTTTCTATCTGTTTCTCCTTCTTTTTTGTTTCAAATTCATGAGAATAGAGTGAATTAAAGAAAAAATTTTGAGTTAGGATTTTGGGGGATGAAATTGAGTATTTTTTTCCTCGTAGATGAATTGAAATCAAGAAAACAAATTTAGTTTCTTCACCTTCTTCAATTCTGTCGGCATGGTGGTATTGAAGAGCAGTGTTTGATGCCTTTGTGTAATATTTAGTTTAGTAAAAAGAGGGCACTGTGTTAGTAGATTGATGATACTTACGCTTGAAATCGTTGGAGAAAAAAATGATATCAGCCAGAAAAGGAACATAGGTTGTGGTCGGAGAAGCATTCACGTGATTCTGTCTTTGGATATGTGCATTGTGATCTTCTTACCCTTTTGAAGTCTTTTGTTCTGAATTTTTGTTTCAAAGCGCTTGCATTTTCATTTCTTTTTCTTAAGACTGTGAATGTATCTTTACAAGTTTTTGAGGTCAAAAGTCAGATGGGGTTTTCTGATATTGTCTTTAACAAGTTCTTAATTACTCTAATTGGGTGCTTCAAGGGTACCACTATGATTTTGTTTTACCAAGTGCCAACAACTAATAATATCTTCAAATTCCTTACCATATTTGTTTTCCAATTAGCTGGAGAAAATTGATTGATGATAATTGCTTTTCCTTTTGCAATTTTTTTCTGCTTTTGTTTTTCAATATGTGCTGCTAAGGCTACAATACTGAGTGCTTTTCCCCTGGTTTTGGCTTGCTTAATTGTGGTGTTATTCTACATTCCCTTCAATTTGTTGGATAATAAATAGTGGATTCTGCAATATATTGTATGCTTTGGTCAGTGGATTGTGTGCCCTTATTTTCTGCTGTCTACTTATTTAGCAAGATAAGATAAGATAACCCATTAACTATACTTATTTTTTTTGTTTTTCTGTTTTCATTAACTGAAATTGAAGCTATGCTATTTCTTTTCTATATTATAGAAGAGAAAGAGTTTCAACATGTGTGCTTAGGATCATTTAAACAAAGCTTGAGGGCACTTAGGTCATTTAATATGATCTCTATACGTGGTTTTTTCCTACCTATCTACGTGTGGCTTTTAGGTTATTCAAATATGGGATTTTTATCAAATTTCCTTACATAACAATTTACAGAGATTTTGATATTATCTTCGGTCTTCCTCATCTATTCAACTTGCAGGTGTTTTTCTTACTCTTTAACATCGATTTTATTGTTCTCCATCTGTTTCTCCTTCTTTTTTGTTTCAAATTCATGAGAATAGAGTGAATTAAAGACAAATTTTAGAATTAGGGTTTTGGTGGATGAAATTGAGTATTTTTTTCTCGGAGATGAATTGAAATCAAGAAAACAAATTTAGTTTCTTCACATGCTTCAATTTCTGTCGGCATGGTGGTATTGAAGAGCAGTGTTTGATGCCTTTGTGTAATATTTAGTTTAGTAAAAAAAGGGCAATGTGTTAGTAGATTGATGATACTTACACACTTGAAATCGTTGGAGAAAAAATTGATATCAGCGAGAAAAGGAACACAGGTCGCAGTCGGAGAAGCATTCACGTGATTCTGTCTTTGGATATGTGCAATGTGATCTTTTTATCCCTTTAAATGATTTTGTTCTGAATTTTTGTTTTAAAGCGCTTGCATTTTCAATTCTTTTTCTTAAGACTATGAATGCATCTTTACAAGTTTTTGAGGTCAAAAGTTAGATGGGGTTTTCTGATGTTGTCTTTAAGAAGTTCTTAATTACTCTAATTGGGTGCTTCAAGGGTATAACTGTGATTTTGTTTTACCAAGTGTGCCAACAACTAATAATATCTTCAAATTCGTTACCATATTTGTTTTCCAATCAGTTGGAGAAAATTGATTGATGATAATTGCTTTTCCTTTTGCAATTTTTTCCTGTTTTTGTTTTTCAATATGTGTTGCTAAGGCTACAATATTGAGTGCTTTTCCACTGGTTTTGACTATTCTACATTTCCTTCAATTGGTTGGATAATAAATAGTGTCTTCTGAATATATTGTATACTTTGGTCAGCGGATTGTGCGCCCTTATTTTTTGGTGCCCACTTATTTAGCAAGTTAAGATGAGATAACCCATTAACTATACTTATTTTTTCATTTTTCTATTTTCATTAATAGAAATTGCAGCTATGCTATTTCTTTTTTGTTCAATAATAATTGTTTATTGCTAGGTGTAAGTTTATTAAAAGTAAAACCAATGGAGAGAGGGCACATACATCGTATAGTCTAATGCAATGTGACACAACACGTGAAGATGATCGCTGAATTTTATTTGTTATAACGACAGTCATTTTGTAATAACCCGACCGGTCATTTTGTGTTCTAGGACCCCGTTCCCCTAAATGAGACTTCCCGTAGTTGCTTTTACTGATTTATGACTTGCGGGGACATGTGGTTTGAGGTTTGGAGGAGCTTGGAGTGGTATAGGAACGCTTATTTCCTTAAGGTTGGCCTTAAAGGCCAAGTTTGACTTCGGCTAATATTTTTGGTAAAAGACCTCGGAATCGAGATTCGAAAGTTCCGGTAGGTTCATATGATGATTTCGGACTTGGGCGTGTGTTCGGAACGGGTTTTGGATGACCCGAAAGCGTTTCGGCGCTAAATAGTGAAATAAGAATTTCCTTAAGTTCAAATTGAGGCTTGGAACGTGTTTTTGGGTTATCGAGGTCCAAACAGAATTTTGAGACCGGGAATAGTTCCTTTATGTCATTTATGACTTGCTTGCAAAATTAGATGTCATTCCGAGTAGTATAGGTACGTTTCGGTGTGTTGAAAGTGAATTCAAGAACTCAAAGTTCTTAAGTTTGATCCAATAGGTTTTGGGGTATGATTCTTAGATTTAGCGTTGTTTCGTACATTCCGAAGGCTCGAGCGAGTCCGTATTATGATTTAGGAATTGTTGGTATATTTGGACGGGGTCTCGGGTAGGCCCGGATGCCATTCAGGCATCGCGCGAGGCAAAAACCAGCCTTAAAAGACTGCTGGCGCACCGGATCTGGTGCGACCGCACCTGCAGAGGTATAGTCGCAGGTGCGAGACCGCTTCTGCGGTCCCAGCCTCGCAGGTGCGACTCCAGGGGGTGTTTCCCAGTTCCGCCTATGCAGATCATTTTCCGCAGAAGCGGAGTCGCAGGTGCGACTTCTGCTCCGCAGATGCGACCACTGACCCCCTCCCTCCTTTCTGCAGATGCGAGATCCTTCTCGTAGATGCAAGACCGCAGGTGCGAGAAACCTGTAGGCAGTGAGGTAGTCTTAAATGCGAGACTTAGCCATTTTTGATTTTCATCATTTTGGACGATTTGGAGAGCTGGTGAAGGAGGGATTCGACCTGGAAATATTAAGGTAAGTAATTCCTACCACGAAGTGAGTTTAATACTTGAATTCTTAGGTAGATTACCACATTAAATTAGTAGAAATCATGGGATTAGAGTAAAACGTAGGGTTCTAATAAAATGAGAATTTACCAAGGAATTGATTATGAAATCATACAAAAACTATATAATAGTGATCCTTAGTCTATGGGTAAGTGTTTCCTCCGAAAATTTTCGGAATCCGAGCATGTGGGCCCGGGGGTGTATTTTAGGGTTTTCTAATTTGGGTTGAAATGACCATTTGAGTAGGAGGATTATGGACTTTTGAGCATAGATTGACTTGTTAATGTGATGTTTGGCTAGCTTCGAGTTCTTGAGCGACGAATTTGGAGTTTCAGGCGCGTTCTTGGCCCGGAAAGTAGGCTTGAGACGAGGTAAGTCTCCTTCCTAACCTTGTAAGGAGGAAATGTCCCCATAGGTGATATAATCAATCATGTGCTACTATTTGTGGGGGATACGTATGCACGAGGTGACGAGAGTCCGTGCGTAGCTACTATTATGCTTATGTCCGGGTAGTCTAGGACCCAAAAACATGTTTTATTTGCCTTACTTGTAACTTTACTGATAAATTTAAAAATGTTTAAACCTTATCGAACTTGGCAAATGAATTTCTAGAAAATATGTAAATACTATCTTTGTGACCATTAAAAGAGAAATTGTCATTTTCTTGCGTAATTGTTTTCCCGATATAGTCGGGGTGGACTGTTTGAATGTGTATGCTTATGTGTGACCGCTTCGCAATTTATATTCTACGAGCAGGGTGATTTCTTCCACTACTCTCATGGGAGCGGGCCGTACGCCACGGCAGGTTAATAGATGCATCTATGGTTCGCGCTGTTCGACCTTTCGGTAGTGCAAAATTATTTTATGATGTTCGCCTAGGCCGTTTGTCCTCAACCCATTATGCGCATGCTATTTCTTGATATTTTCATAACTGATAGATATCGGGGGAGACGAATCGAAAACTTGTATGTTGGTGCTCCACTACATAATTAGATTTTGGGGTTATATTCGATACTTATTGCTTTACTATCCATGCATACATGTTATCCTCCTTAAATTTTACCTAAACATATTACTTTGACCCTAGTAAGTGTCACATCGACCTTTTGTCACTACTTCTTCGAGATTAGGCGGGATAATTACTGGGTACATATTGTTTATGTACTCATGCTACGCTCTGTACTTAATTGTACATGTTCAGAGGCAGGTGCATCTGGGTACCAGTCCGGAGCTCGTTCCTGATTTATACCTGGTTGAGGCTTCACATGAGCTTCTTCCCTTGGCGACATCCAGCAACACTTTGGAGCTTTTCTTTTTACTATTTCTGTCTATATTTTTCAGACAGTGAGACAAACTTTTATCCCTTTTGATTTTACTCTACTAGATGCCTGTAGACTTGTGACACTAGTTCCTCGCACACACTTTAGTAGACTATTCTTTTGGGATGTAATTATTAAATTATGACTCTTAAAGTTATTTCTGCTTAAAGTTGCCTAAGTTATTCGTTGTACCTAATGTTTACATTTAAACCAAGTAAGTGTTGGGAAGGTCTTGGTAAATTAAATGAAACTCACTAGTAAATTGATGTTGGCTTGCCTGATTACGGTGTTGGACGCCATCGCAACCTGGATTAGGATTCGGGTCTTGACATATGAAATTATTTGCGAGCCGCCTTATTTTTCTGTAAGCATTACAGACGATGTGATCAAAGTGGTTGTTGACTTTGAGGATGTACTTGTTTCACCAAAGAGTTGGATCCTTTCACCAAAGCTATTTTTAGGATGAACACGGGTTTATGATAATCCAGGAAATAATAATAAATAAAAAGGAGTAAGTAAATAGACAATAATATGATGCACAGAAAATTAAAATGTATTGTATTCGTAGTTCAGATGCCCTTACAAGTTGTATTTTATTCTCTTATATAGGGAATTTATTAATAGATCGTCTACCTCTTATAATGATCGTTCATTAATGACTAATTATTACATTAATGGGACGTTACATAGAATGACCGTAATTGTTGCATGAAGGTTGTGTAACGCGTGAGTCATTAATTGAGGGTCTCTGAATCTACCTGTAGCTTTGTCCAAATTCATTCTGACCGTGTCTCTTCCTTGTCTCAATCAGGTTGAGTTTCTCATAGGTGATTACTCTGTAGGTTTATTGAGTCGTGTCTCTTTGCTTCGCACCTATTTATAGAATCATGTCCAGCTGTCATGTTTTCCTTGGTCCACGTAGCCGGCTGAGTCATCAAGAATTATCATACGTGTGAAACTATTTTTTTTACCAATACAGATAGTCCCCCCAATACCATTTATTTATCGATTAATATTTGGTAAGCGGATACGCATTTATGGCGGGAATATTTTGCCGCCGTTTCACCTCGAAACATTGTATCCTTCTCTGAACATAGGCATATCTTGTCACTTCCATCTAATGCTCAAGCCACATGTTCCCTCTAGATTGGTTCTGCAGTTACTCGGCGCCTTTTAGGGCTTTTTGCGGCTGCATCAGTCACGAAGTGACACCTTCAATTATGACTTTCTCATCATTGTTTTTTCCCATGTTTGACGGTTGTCTTCAAGTATAAATACCTCTTTTATTTTCTTTACTTTCACGAAACACTTCTAACTTGTCTTCTTTATTTGTAAAGAGTTTTTTTTTGGTCTTAGTAAATATGTCTTCATCGAACCAACCTAAAGGAGTGATAAATGTGGATGATTTGACCCATTCTTCTGCTCCGACGCGGAGCCGGAGAGGTGGTAGACTGAGGAGTTTAGGCTCTACTCCTTTAAGAGGTTCTTCTTCTTCCCAGATTACTTCCCCTCCTTCTGATAGGTCTTTAGTTTCTCCAAGAGCTAGAGCTTCCAGATATTCGTCTAGGGGTAGAGAACATCATGAACCCTTACGCGAACCACGAGTGGATGAAATTATTGCTGCTGAGTTTACCTTCACCAGGGATAGTCAGGTACTTGTTGATCAGTCGTTATCCCTTGATAGTGCTGATAGGTACCCTACCCTTATTACTGAAGGTTTAGTTCCCCTTGTTCGCAGGGAATGTTCTTGGAAGTCTGATTTTCCTATCATCGTTCCAAATGAGAACCAAAGAATAACGTCTTACAAGACGGGGTATTCTTACATTTATACCTACCCTTTTACTTTAGGGTTTAAACCTCCTATTGATCCAGTCATCATCGAATTATGTCGTTTCTTCAAAATTTGCTTAGGACAAGTTGGTCCTCTTGTGTGGCGGATTGTTGCGTGTCTCAGATGTTTAGCTACTTTAGCCTCGATTCCTTTTACCTTTAATCATCTCATTTATCTTTATTCTCCTGCCTTATTTCATCAAGAGATTTTTACTCTGGCTGCCAGGAGTAAAAGAGTGCTGGTAACCCCTGAAGACAATAAGGATAGAGGTTGGTACCTTCGGTACGTTGTTGCACCCACTGTTGGTTTAGTAGGTGAAGAAAATCTTCCCTTCCCCGAGAAGTGGAATCATGCACGTGATTACATTTGAGCTCACATTCGTTATTCTTCATTTTTGCTTTAAGTGTTTTATTAACACCGTAGCTATTTGTTTTCCTTCTTTCAGCAATCATGGGTACTGTTGAGAATGTCTCTAGTATCCATGGTTGGGTAGAAAAGTTTTTGTCGATTGCTCCGTTGGAAGAAAGGTCTTGGAACTACTTCTCTGGGAAGTACGGTTGAAAAGTGAAAACTCACGGTAAGTGAAGCTTTTGTTTTCATTTCTTTCCTTGCTCGAATCTCTTTCTCATTTTAACCCTTTATTTTTTATAGGGTTTCCTATCCGTGGAGTGTCTGCTATGTCTGTTTCCAAAATGTCCCTGGCTCAGGCCCAGGAAATTATTGCTGGTTCTTCTTCTTCGAAGATGAAGGTTGGTGGGTCTAGGACCTTAGAAGAATAAGAAGAAGAGGAGGACACCTTGGTGCACAGGTCACGTAGAAGGAGGGTTATTTTTGACGATGAGTCTACACCCGTGGAAGTGTCTTCCGTGCCTGATGTTAGACCTTCTTCCTCTGAGGATGATTCTCTCTCTCCTGCACATGTTTCTGTGGATCATCTATTTCATGAAGGCTTCGTCCCTAATGTTAATGAAACTCCCTTGGCCGTTCTTCCTCCTTCTTTTAGAGAAGTTCCTTCATCTGCTCCTATTACCTCCTCCGCTCCCTTGGCTATTACTGCTCGCGTTACTACTTTGCCCGTGGCTTTCTCAGCTCCCCAGATTTCCGTGCCTGTGGCTTCTACATCTTTGCCTGCTTCCATGCCTTCTGTCAGAGAAGTAGGGTCTTTCAGCAGGGAGATGTTCTAATAGAGATTCCAGCTGGTGGGAGTCTTTTTAAGAAATCTAGTCAGCCTGAGGTGTGGCTGAAGCCCTTGATAGGCCCAACAGAGAGGACCAAACTGGATAGCCGCAATTCTCTTACCTGGGCTAATGAGGTCGTGCATACATCTTTGAAGGTAAAATATATTCTTTTGCATTTCATGCTCGTACATGTAATTGTCGTATTTAACTGATTTCCTTTTTGTAGATCAATCTTATAGGCATGGAGCTCATGAAAAGGGTTTCTAACACGGATCAAGAAATAAAAGAGTGGCGTGTTGAAGTTTATAACTGGAAGGGGCAATATGACTGCTTAAGGCTCGACATGGAGGCCTTAGAGGAAAAAAAATGTACCTTGGAGTGGCAGATGAGAGTCATGGCAGCGGAGTTGGAAGTGGAGAAGGCTTCTTCTAACTAGGCAGACAAAGACAAGAGCATTCTTGAGTCTTCATTTGCCGAGCAGTTGTCCCGTGCCTCAGAAGAAGCTAGGAGTTTAAAAACCTTGCTGGAGCAGAAAAAAGAGTATTCAGGCGAGCTTGTGTAGTCTCTGAACTAGACCCAAGAGCATCTTCGCGATGCCTTGGATAAAATTCAATTCTTGGAGAGGTCCGTTGCATCTTTAAGGGTCGCCAAAGATGCTATTGAGGGTGAGAGGGACAGGCTGAGAGCTGAGATTATGATATGGGAGAATGATTACCAAGCTCTTGAGGAGGCGGCAACTGTCGATGTTAGTTGGGCATATATGAATTTTCGCCTTGACACATTGACGGAAATCAGTCAAGAGGGTTTCGACCTTAACGATGAAATGGCTAAAATCAGAGAAGCCATGGAGAAAGCTCAACAAGGTCAGAATATCTCTTCACCCGAAGGTGAGGCTCCTACTGCTCAAGTCCCCTCATCCCCAACTGCTCCTTCTTCCTCTGCCGGCGAAGAAGTTGATCCCCCTTCTAAAGACTATTAAGATGTTGGTTCCCCTTTTTATTTTATTTTATTTGATTAGTGGTTACCCTCAGCTCCATCAGGGGTAAGTTTGCATCTTTTAAAGTCCCCAACTGAAAACTTAGGGGCACCTTAATGTAAATACATTATATACGGCTAAGTATAAATTTAATACTTAGTTTTTACTTAGCCGTTTTATCATATTAATGCAAAAGATGACTTTTGTTACTGAGTCTCTGTTCTACTCTTTAAGTATTTTGCATGCTTTATTTTTCGAGGTTTTAGTTTTACCTCTGAGTTTTGCATATAGAATGCTTTAGATTACTCGTACCTTTTCGTAATAGGCACGGTATCATATAAAATGTGTGCCTTTTTGTAGTAGGCAAAATTTATGAAAGAGGCCCCTTTTTGATGGACACTTAATGAAGAAGACGTCTCAACTTCATAATGGTGTAATAATGCAATAAAGTGATAGGAATTTTTCACATGTTTAAGAATGTTTTTGAGGAAAATTTTTTGTTTGAACTTCCACAACATTTTACATGTGTTCGATTATCGTCTAAAACTCTTGTTGCAACTATTTTCTTTTAACATATTTGATGTACACTTGTATTTCGTAACTGTTTTTCGTATGTAACATTTTTTTCGAGTTAATACAAGAGAAAAACTATTTTTCGTTCGTAACAGTTTTCAATGATCACGAGGAAATGCTTTTTCATCCGTAACTGTTTTATTTGATAACAGTTTTACATGTGAGTACAAAGATTTTGTTACTGTTTTTAGTTACAACAGTTTTTGAATGAGTACAATGATGATGATCTTTTATCCATAACTGTTTTTGGTTACAACAGTTTTCTTTTGAATAAGTGCAAAGATGTGCATTTCTACCTCGTAGCTAATATTTTGCCTTTCAACCTGAACATGTTCGAAGGTTTTTTGGATCAGGCTTTGTATTTGAGTCTTCGGCTTTGTATTTGAGTCTTCTGCTCTTTCGATTTTGCTCGTATCACTTGACTTGTTGGGTAGATGGATCTTTAGGCTCGAGTTTTGACTTTTTGATAGTCTTCTTTGCTTCGTCTTAGCCTTCCATATTGTATATTCCCCCAAGTGTTTGATATTTGAAGAATAAAATCTCGAGCACTTGACTATTCCTTCCTTGTGGTCCTTTTCCTGAAAAGGAAAAACATACGGGACTCGAAGGTATATAGTTTTTAGATGATGACTGCTTAACCCTTTAAAACGTCTATCAGAAAGTGTAACCCTATACCAGGAGTTCAGTTACTTCCTCGCGTCTTTGCAGGTCGAATATCATCATCTGGTGATGGGTTAAATTTATGCCTATCATCTAAAAAGGTTAGTAAAATTTTAAGTGTTCAAAATAAAATTGAACGTGTGATACCTGTCCGGGGGTATCAACTTCTTTTCCTTAGAAGTAGTACTTCTTCAAGTTGATGGCATTCCAACTTGTTGGTAGGATTCTGCCATCCATAGCTTCCAGCTCGTAGGCGCCCTTCCCAGCTATGCCCCGGACTTTGTAGGGTCCTTCTTAGTTTGGACTTAGCTTTCCTGCGCCTGATTCTTTCGTTGATTGAAAGACTTTTTTGCGGATGAAGTCCCCAATCTTGAAGTACCTGAGATGATATTTATGGTTGTAATAACGCTCTATGATTTGTTTTTGAGCTGCCATCCGTATTAGTGCTGCTTCTCTCCGTGGTTCGAGCAGGTCCAGATTGGTCCTCAATTTGTCGTCGTTTGCTTCCTCCGTGGCTGTTGTAAACCTTATGCTTGGTTCTCCAATCTCCGCAGGTATTAAGGCTTCTGAGCCATAGACAAGTGCGAACGGAGTTTCTCTCGTGGCTGTTTTGAAGTTGTTCTGTATGCCCATAGTACCGCTGGTAACTCATCATGCCAGTTTCCTTTGGCTTTATCTAGCCGCTTCTTTATATTATTGATGATGACTTTATTCGTTGACTCAGCTTGACCATTAGCCACGGGGTGCTATGGCTTTGAAGTGATCTATTTGATTTGCCAACTTTCAAAGAATTCTGTGATTTGAGAGCCTATGAATTGTGGGCCATTATCACGCACGATCTCCTTTGGTATCCCAAAGCGGCATATTATGTTTCGCCATAAGAAGATTTTAACTTCCTTTTCTCGAACCTGTTTGAACGCTTCTGCCTCTATCCATTTTGTAAAATAGTCGGTTAGCACGAGCAAAAATCGTACCTATCCTTTAGCTGTGGGAAGAGGTCCTACTATGTCCATACGCCATTTCATGAGTCCATGACGATATTATTGGATGCAATAATTCCGCTGGTCGATACATGTTATTGGAAAACCTTTGGCATCTGTCGTATTTGGATACGAAGTTCTCGGCCTCTTCTTCCATCTTAGGCCAATAGTACCCAGCTCTGATTAGGGTTTTTACCAAGGATCTCGCCCTCAATGATTTCCACAGTGTCCTTCATGAACATCTTTCTTCACGAACCCCGTTTGGTTAAGTCCGAGGCATTTTGCTAGGGGCCCTCCGAACATCTTGCGATATAATGAGTTGCGAATGAGGCAGTACCGTGCAACTTTACGACGAAGTGCTTGAGATGTTTTCTTGTCTTCAGGTATGGTGCCATTCTGCAAAAAATTTAAGACTTCGTTTCTCCAATCCCAGGTTAAATTGTTGAAAGTTACCTCATTTCTGTCCTGGTCGATCGCTGAATGGAATAGATGAACGACAATTGCATTGTATTTGTTTGTTACTTTCGTGACTGCTGCGAGGTTAGCTAATGCATCTGCTTTTGCATTTTCCTCTCTAGGTATTTGTATTACCTTCCATGTTTTGAATTGTCTCACGAGCTCTCGTGCCTTTTCCAGATATTGTTGCATCCGAGTCTCTCGAGCGATGTAAGTCCCCTGCATCTGATTTACTACCAGTTGGGAGTTGCTTTTGATTACAATTTGCTCGATCGAAAGTTCTCGTGCGAGTTCTGATCCTGCAATGACATCTTCGTACTCTGCTTCATTGTTAGTTATAGGACAACATTTTGATAGCCTGTCGTGTCTTTTCACCCGTGGGTGATATTAAGACTATGCCTAAGCCGGCACCTTTTATATTGGAAGAACCATCGGTACATAGGGTCCATAGACCCGGATTAGCACCTTTAAAGAGTTGTAACTCTTTTTCCACTACAAGGATAATGCTATTACTAAAGTCAGCGACAAAATCAGCTAAGATCTCAGACTTGATTGCAGTCCTAGGCTGATATATTATTTCATGCTCACTTAATTCTATGGCACACTTGGCTAATCTTCATGATATTTCTTGTTTATGCAGTATGTTTCTTAATAGATACGAGGTCACAACTGTGATTGTATGACATTTAAAGTATGGCCTTAATTTTCTAGATGCCATGATTAGAGCTAAGGCCAACGTTTCTAGATGTGGATATCTAGTTTCAGCATCTAGTAATGTCTTGGTTATATAATAAATAGGAGATTGTCTACCTTTATCCTCCCTTACCAATACTGCACTTACAGCAATTTCCGAGACGACAAGGTAGACGTAAAACCTCTCCCCCTCCTTTGACTTTGACAACAATGGAGGTTTGGATAGATAAGCCTGTATTGGTAAAAAAAAGAGTTTCACACGTATGATAATTCTTGATGACTCAGCCGGTTACGTGGACCAAGGAAAATATGACAGCTGGACATGATTCTATAAAGAGGTGCGAAGAAAAGAGACACGACTCAATAAACCTATAGAGTAATCAGCTACGAGAAACTCAACCTGATTGAGAGAAGGAAGAGACACGAAAGAATGATCCGGACAAAGCTACGGGCAGATTCAGAGACCCTCAATTAATGACTCACGCGTTACACAACCTTCATGCAACAATTACGGTCATTCTATGTAACGTCCCATTAATGTAATAATTAGTCATTAATGAGCGATCATGTAAGAGGTAGACGTTGTATTAAGAAATTCCCTATATAAGAGAATAAAATACAACTTGTAAGGGCATCCGAACTACGAATACAATACATTTTACTTTTCTGTGCATCATATTATTGTCTATTTACTTACTCCTTTTTATTTATTATTATTTTCTGGATTATCAGAAACCCGTGTTCATTCTAAAAATAGCTTTGGTCAAAGGATCTAATTCTTTGGTAAAGCAAATTGGTTCCGTTACCGGGAAATCTGATAATCTTTGTTTGCTTTTCAAGTGATATCCTCTGAACTATGTCGAACTCGAACGACAACAACCAGTAGAGAAATGGAACCCCGATTCCATCACCTTTAGGAACCCCACGTGGTTCAAGGGAACAATCCCCAGAAAGATCCAATAACAACATTGATAATAATGATCAAATGGTAGAACAAGATCGGGTAAAGCAAATGATTGCAGAGTATGTGGGCCAAGCTTTGCAAGAATTTGCAAGGGGATTACCAGCGGCATCACCTGCATCACTGACACCACCTCCCAATAACACTATCACCGTGGAAAATCCTCAGTCTGGGTTGGTAAACTCAGCAAGGGATGACACTCCTAACGAATCTCTCGAAGCGAGAACAGGTATGACTAATAACTCTGAATTACAAAATTTACTACTAACCTTGCAGAAACAGGTGAAGGAACAAAACGATCGAATCGAGAAAATTCCTGGAGTACCACCTGTTATCAAAGGCATTGATGTTGATAGATATTCTCAACAACCTTGGGAACCAAGCGCATCACCCTTGCCTATACCCAAGAAGTTTAAAATGCCTGACGTCCCTAAGTATGACTGAACAACTGACCTATGCGACCACGTGACTGCTTTTACCACCGGAGTAAAGGGAAACAACTTAACAAAATAAGAAATTGAATCAATCCTTATCAAAAAATTCGGAGAAACGCTTACCAAAGGAGCCCTAACCTGGTATTCTCTTCTCCCTGAAAATTCTATCGATTTTTTTGATGAGCTTGCAGATTCTTTCATAAAAGCACACTCCGGTGTGCAAAGAGTCGAGAAAAGAATGGAGGACATATTTAAAATAAAGCAAGGAGACATGGAACTACTCCCTGAATTTGTAGATAGGTTCCAACGAGAAAGAATGCAACTACCAAGGGTGCCTGATAATTGGGGGAAACTATGGTATTTTCAAGTAATCTAAATGACAAAAGCTCAGAAGTCACGAGGAGACTCAAAGAAAGCTTGAGAGAATTCCCAGCTAAAACGTGGAACGATGTTTATAACAGGTACGGTACTAAACTTCGAATAGAAGAAGATACCATTGCTCGTTCGAAAGATGAAGATCATACAAGATTCAGACGTTCCGAATCAGACAGGAGATCAGGTAAAAACAGGTATGATCCTTACTTGGGACCATCGGGACGTGAAACTCGTCCCAGGTTCAAAAACACCAGATCAGATTATAGACCACCAAGCAGAGATCCGGGTTCGTCCTCATCAAAATCCAGAAAGGATCGAGATGAACGACCTAGAGGTAATGCACGAATTGGGGATCACACCTTTAATGTAAGTACCCCTGAACTTATTTTAATATTAAGAAATATGGGGGATAAGGTTCGATGGCCCAAAGAAATGCGGTCAAACCCAACTAAAAGGAATCCATATTTCTGGTGTGAATTCCATAATGATCATGGACATAAGACTGCAGACTGTAGGTTTTTACAAGGTGAAATAGAACAGTTATTGAAACAGGGCTATTTAACAAAATTGTTTAGTGATAAAGGTAAGCAGGCATACATGAAGAACATGCAGGAGCCCCCGAAGCCTCCATCTCTAAAAAGAACCGTCAACGTGATACATGGAGGAGAGGAAGTAAACGAAATAGTTTGCAAATTAGCCTCAAAAGTCACAGTTACACACGGAAAGCGGGTTCGAGAAATCCGAACGTAGATGATATAACCTTTTTTGACGCAGATTTAGGCGGACTAATGCTCCCCCACAACGATGCTCTGGTAATATCCTTACTCATTCATGACACTAACATTAAAAGAGTGTTGATTGATCCAGGTAGTTCAGTCAACATTATCTTTCTAAGAGTCGTGGAAGAAATGCTCTTGGGAAATCAGGTGATCCCAAACGCACGAGCCATATCAGGGTTTGACAACTCTACAGTGATAACAAAAGGAGAAACCGAACTTAGTACTTATGCCGAGGAAGTAATTAAAAACACCAAATTCCAAGTCGTTGATACTAACATGGCTTATAACGTAATCATGGGAAGGCCCTGGATCACGACATGAAAGCAGTACCATCTACCTTGCATCAGGTAATAAAATTCTCTTCAGAATGGGGAATCAGACAGATTAGAGGAGATCAACAAATCTCTAGAAATATAAATTATGTGGTGCATTATAACAAAAAAGTAGAGACGGAAGAATCTGAAGATATGGAAATCTCCCAAGCAGATGTTACCGGTCAAACAGGTACGGAAAAAGCCATTGACCAAACATGTACGAAAGAAGTAAGTGCTCAAACAGATACAGAAGAAGATATTCACGAAAAGGTGAATCAAGTCACTACGGAAGATAAACTAGACCACATTGATGTAGATTCCAGACCGGACGTCATTCATGAACCGGAGGAAGAGGAGCACATCAAAACAATTACGGAATAGCTCAAAGCTGTTCCTTTATTTGAACAAAAACCTGAACAGAAAGTGTATGTAGGCACGAGGCTGAGCCCCGGTCGAAGAGGTAAGTTAATTGATTATTTAAAGGCTAACGCAGATTGCTTTGCATGGTCCCACTCAGATATGGCAGGTGTCCCACCAGAAGTGATGACTCATAAACTAAATGAAGATCCATCATTCGTACCTNCAGACGAGGAAAAAACCTCCTTTATTACAAACAGGGGGACTTATTGTTATAAAGGCATGCCTTTTGGCTTAAAAAACGTTGGAGCCACCTCTCTATTACCTTTGACATTTTACGCAAGTATAATATGAAGCTGAATCCAGAAAAATGCGCTTTTGGCGTAGAATCAGGTAAATTCTTGGGTTTCCTTGTATCAAACAAGGGAATAGAGGTAAATCCTGATCAAATTAAAGCTATAGAAGAAATACCTGATGTACTTATAAACGAAAAAGAAGTTCAAAGACTAACGGGAAGAATTGCAGCCTTAGGAAGATTTATTTCCAAATCTTCCGAGAAAAGTTTTAAATTCTTTGCAGTTCTCAAAACGAAAAATTGGTTCGAATGGATTGAAGAATGTCGACAGGATCTCAAATACCTAAAGGCTTATCTATCAAAACCTCCATTGTTTTCAAAGTCAAAGGAGAGGGAGAGGCCGTACATCTACCTTGTCGTCTCGAAAATTGCTGTAAGTGCAGTATTGGTAAGGGAGGATAAAGGTAGACAATCTCCTATTTATCATGTAAGCAAGACATTACTAGATTCTGAAACTAGATATCCACATCTAGAAAAGTTGGCCTTAGCTCTAATCATGGCATCTAGAAAATTAAGGCCATACTTTCAATGTAATCCAATCACAGTTGTGACCTCGTATCCATTAAGAAACATACTGCATAAACAAGAACTATCAGGAAGATTAGCCAAGTGGGC
>ML303907.1:16776-33704 GCA_005239505.1 Nicotiana paniculata
ACCTCGTATCCATTATGAAACATACTGCATTAACAAGAACTATCAGGAAGATTAGCCAAGTGTGCCATAGAATTAAGTGAGCATGAAATAATATATCAGCCTAGGACTGCAATCAAGTCTCAGATCTTAGCTGATTTTGTCGCTGACTTTAGTAATAGCATTGTCCCTGAAGTGGAAAAAGAGTTACAACTCTTTAACGGTGCTAATCCGGGTCTATGGACCCTATTTACCGATGGTTCTTCCAATATAAAAGGTGCCGGCTTAGGCATAGTCTTTATATCACCCACGGGTGAAAAGACACGACACGCTATCAAACGTTATCCTATAACTAACAATGAAGCAGAGTACGAAGCTGTCATTGCAGGACTAGAACTCGCACGAGAATTTTCAATCGAGCAAATCGTAATCAAAAGCGACTCCCAACTGGTAGTAAATCAGATGCAGGGGACTTACATCGCTCGAGAGACTCGGATGCAACAATATCTGGAAAAGGCACGAGAGCTCGTGAGACAATTCAAAACATGGAAGGTAATACAAATACCTAGAGAGGAAAATGCAGAAGCAGATGCATTAGCTAACCTCGCAGCAGTCACGGAAGTAACAAACAAAGACAATGCAATTGTCGTTCATCTATTCCATTCAGCGATCGACCAGGACATAAATGAGGTAACTTTCAACAATTTAACCTAGGATTGGAGAAATGAAATCTTAAATTTTTTGCAGAATGGCACCGTATCTGAAGACAAGAAAACAACTCAAGCACTTCGCCGTAAAGCTGCACGGTACTGCCTCATTCGCAACTCATTATATCGCAAGACGTTTGGAGGGCCCCTAGAAAAATGCCTCGAACCTAACCAAACAGGGTTCGTGACGAAAGAAGTCCACGAAGGTCAATGTGGAAATCACTCAGGGGCGAGATCCTTGGTAAAAACCCTAATCAGAGCTGGGTACTATTGGCCTAAGATGGAAGAAGAGACCAAGAACTTCGTATCCAAATGCGAAAGATGCCAAAGGTTTGACAATAACATGCATCGACCAACGGAATTATTGCATCCAATAATATCCTCATGGCCCTTCATGAAATGGGGTATGGACATAGTGGGACCACTTCCCATAGCTAAAGGACAGGTACGGTTTTTGCTCGTGCTAACCGACTATTTTACAAAATGGGTAGAGGCAGAAGTGTTCAAACAGGTGCGAGAAAAGGAAGTTAAAATATTCTTATGGAGAAACATAATATGCCGTTTTGGGATACCAAAGGAGATCGTGTGTGATAATGGCCCACAATTCATAGGCTCGCAAATCACAGAATTCTTCGAAAGCTGGCAAATCAAACGGATCACTTCAACGCTATACCACCCCGTGGATAGGTCAAGATGAATCCACAAATAAAGTCATCATCAACAATCTAAAGAAGCGGCAAGATAAAGCCAAAGGAAACTGGCCTGATGAGTTATCAACGGTACTATGTGCATACAAAACAACTTCAAAAACAACCACGGGAGAAACTCCGTTCGCACTTGTCTATGGCTCAGAAAGCCTTCATAGCTGTGGAGATTGGCGAACCAAGCATAAGGTTTACAACAACCACGGAGGAAGCAAATGACGACGAATTGAGGGCCAATTTGGACATGCTCGAACCACGGAGAGAAGCAACACTAATACGGATGGCAGCTCAAAAAAAATCATAGAGCGTTATTATAACCGTAAATCTCATCTCAGGTACTTCTGGATTGGTGACTTCATCCTTAAAAAAGTCTTTCAATCAACGAAAGAAGCAGGCTCAGGAAAGCTAAGTCCAAACTGGTAAGGACCCTACAAAGTCCGAGGCATAGCTGGGAAGGGCGCCTACGAGCTGGAAGCTATGGATGGCAGAATCCTACCAACAAGTTGGAATGCCATCCACTTGAAGAAGTACTACTTCTAAGGAAAAGAAGTTGATACCCCCGGTCAGGTATCACAAGTTCGATTTTATTTTGAACATTTAAAATTTTAATAACCTTTTTAGATGATAGGCATAAAGCTAACCCATCACCAGATGATGATATTAGACCTGCAAAGATGCGAGGAAGTAACTGAATTCCTGGTCTAGGGTTACACTTTCTGATGGAATTTTTAAAGGGTTAAGCAGTCATCATGTAAAAACTATATACCTTCGAGTCCTGCATATTTTTCCTTTTCAGGAAAAGGACCACAAGGAAGGAATAGTCAAGTGCTCGAGATTTTATTCTTCAAAGTTCAAACACTTGGGGGACTATACAGTATGGAAGGATAAGACGAAGCAAAGAAGACTATCAAAAAGTCAAAACTCGAGCCTAAAGATCCATCTACCCAACAAGTCAAGTGATACGAGCAGAATTGAAAGAGCCGAAGACTCAAATACAAAGCCTGATCCAAAAAACCTTCGAACATGTTCAGGTTGAAAGGCAAAATATTAGCTACAAGGAAGAAATGCACATCTTTGTACTTATTCAAAAGAAAATTGTTGTAACCAAAAACAGTTATGGATAAAAGATCATCATCATTGTATTCATTCAAAAGCTGTTGCAACTAAAAACAGTTACGAAATCTTTGTACTCACATGTAAAACTGTTATCAAATAAAACAGTTACGGATGAAAAAGCATTTCCTCGTGATCATCGAAAACTGTTACGAACGAAAAAAAGTTTTTCTCTTGTATTAACTCGAAAAAACGGTTACATACGAAAAACAGTTACGAAATACAAGTGTACATCAAATCTTTTAAAAGAAAACAATTGCAACATGAGTTTTAGACGATAATCGAACACATGTAAAATGTTGCGGAAGTTCAAAGAAAAAACTTTCCTCAGAAACATTCTTAAACATGTGAAAAATTCCTATCACTCTATTGAATTATTACACCATTATGAAGTTGAGACGTCTTCTTCATTAAGTCTCGATCAAAAAGGGGTCTCTTTCATAAATTTTGCCTACTACAAAAAGGCACACATTTTATATGATACCGTGCCTATTACGAAAAGGTACGAGTAATCTAAAACATTCTATATGAAAAACTCAGAGGTAAAACTAAAACCTCGAAAAATAAAGCATGCAAAAGACTTAAAGAGTAGAACAGAGACTCAGTAACAAAAGTCATATTTTGCATTGATATGATAAAATGGCTAAGTAGAAACTAAGTATTAAATTTATACTTAGCCGTATATATTGTATTTACATTAAGGTGCCCCTAAGTTGTCAGCTGGGGACTTTAAAGGATCCAAACTTACCCCCGATAGAGCTGGGGGTAACCACCAATCAAATAAAAAAAAGAAGAAGGGGAACCAACATCTTAATTGTCTTTAGAAAGGGGATCAACTTCTTCGTCGGCAGAGGAAGCAGGAGAAGCTGAAGACGAGGGGACTTGAGCAGAAGGAGCCTCACCTTCGGGTGAAGAGAGA
This sequence comes from Nicotiana paniculata, assembly GCA_005239505.1. NCBI lineage: Eukaryota > Viridiplantae > Streptophyta > Magnoliopsida > Solanales > Solanaceae > Nicotiana > Nicotiana paniculata. The sequence goes on from ML303907.1 coordinate 20,196, forward strand.
TTCTGAACTTGTTGAGCTTTCTCCATGGCTTCTTTGATTTTAGCCATTTCAGCGTTAAGGTCGAAACCCTCCTGACTCATTTCTGTCAATGTGTCATGGCGAGAATTCATATACGCCCAACTCACATCGAAAACTGCCGCCTCCTCAAGAGATTGGTAATCATTCTCCCATATCAAAATCTAAGCTCTAAGCCCGTCCCTCTCAGCCTCAATAACATCTTTGGCGACCCTTAAAGGTGAAACAGACCTCTCCAATAATTGAATTTTGTCCAAGGCATTGCGAAGATCCTCTTGGGTCTGGGTCAGAGACTGCACAAGCTCGCCTGAATACTCTTCTTTCTGCTCCAACAAGGCTTTTAAACTCCTAGCTTCTTCTGAGGCACGGGACAACTGCTCGGCAAATGAAGACTCAAGAATGCTCTTGTCTTTGTCCGCCTGGTTAGAAGAAGCCTTCTCCACTGCCAACTCCACTGCCATGACTCTCATCTGCCGCTCCAAGGTACATTTTTCTTCCTCTAAGGCCTCCATGTCGAGCCTTAAGCATTCATATTGCCCCTTCTAGTTATCAACTTCAGCACGCCACTCTTTTATTTCTTGATCCGTGTTAGAAACCATCTTCATGAGCTCCATGCCTATAAGATTGATCTACAAAAAGGAAATCAGTTAAATACGACAATTACATGTACGAGCATGAAATGCAAAAGAATATACTTTACCTTCAAAGATGTATGCACGACCTCATTAGCCCAGGTAAGAGAACTGCGGCTATCCAGTTTGGTCCTCTCTGTTGGGCCTATCAAGGGCTTCAGCCACACCTCAGGCTGACCAGATTTCTTACAAAGACTCCCACTAGCTGGAATCTCTATTAGAACATCTCCCTGCTGAAAGACCCTACGTCTCTGACAGAAGGCATGGAAGCAGGCAAAGATGTAGAAGCCACGGGCACGGAAATTTGGGGAGCTGAGAAAGCCACGGGCAAAGTAGTAACGGGAGCAGTAATAGCCAATGGAGCGGAGGAGGTAATAGGAGCAGATGAAGGAACTTCTCTAAAAGAAGGAGGAAGAACGGCCAAGGAAGCTTCATTAACATCAGGGATGCAGCCTTCACGAAACAGATGATCCACATAATCATGCGCAAGAGAGAGAGAAGCATCGTCAAAGGAAGAAGGTCTAACATAAGGCATGGAAGACACTGCCACGGGTGTAGACTCATCGTCTAAAATCCCCCCTCTTTCTACGTGACCGGTGCACCAAGGTGTCCTCCTCCTCTTCTTCTTCTAAGGTCCTAGACCCACCAACCTTCCTCTTCGAAGAAGAATAACCAACAATAATTTCCTGGGCCTGAGCCAGGGACATTTTGGAAATAGACATAGCAGACACTCCACGGATAGGAAACCCTATAAAAAATAAAGGGTTAAAATGAGAAAGAGATTCGAGCAAGGAAAGAAACGAAAACAAAAGCTTCACTTACTGTGAGTTTTCACTTTCCAACCGTACTTCCCGGAGAAGTAGTTCCAAGACCTTTCTTCCAACGGAGCAATCGACAACAACTTTTCTACCTAACCACGGATACCTGAGACATTCTCAACAGTACCCATGATTGCTGAAAGAAGGAAAAAAACAGCTACGGTGTTAATAAAACACTTAAAGCAAGAAGGAAGAATAACGAATGTGAGCTAAAATGTACTCACGTGCATGCTTCCACTTCTCGGGGAAGGGAAGATTTTCTGCACCTACTAAACCAGCAGTGGTCGCAACAACGTACCGAAGGTACCAACCTCTATTCTTATTGTCTTCAGGGGTTACCAACACTCTTTTACTCCTGGCAGCCAGAGTAAAAATCCCTTGAAAAAATAAGGCAGGAGAATAACGATGAATGAGATGATTAAAGGTAAAAGGAACCGAGGCTAAAGTAGCTAAACATCTGAGACACGCAACAACCCGCCACACAAGAGGACCAACTTGTCCTAAGAAAATTTTGAAGAAACGACAGAATTCGATGATGACTGGATCAATAGGAGGTTTAAACCCTAAAGTAAAAGGGTAGGTATAAACGTAAGAATACTCTGTCTTGTAATACGTTATTCTTTGGTTCTCATTTGGAACGATGATATGAAAATCAGACTTCCAAGAACATTCCCTGGGAACAAGGGGAACTAAACCTTCAGTAATAAGGGTAGGGTACCTAACAACACTATCAAGGGATAACGACTGATCAACAAGGACCTGACTATCCCTAGTGAAGGTAAACTTAGCAGGAATGATTCATCCACTCGTGGTTCGCGTAAGGGTTCATGATGTTCTCTACCCCTGGACGAAGATCTGTAAGCCCTAGATCCTTGAGAAACTAAAAATCTAGCAGAAGGAGGGGAAGTAATCTGGGAAGAAGAAGAACCTCTTAAAGGAGTAGAGCCTAAAATCCCCAGTCTACCACCTCTCCGGCTCCGCGTCGGAGAAGAAGGGGTCAAATCATCCACATTTATCACTCCTTTAGGTTGGTTTAATGAAGACATATTTACGAAGACAAAAAAAAACTCTTTACAAATAAAGAAGACAAGTTAGAAGTGTTTCGTGAAAGTAAAGTAAAGAAAAGAGGTATTTATTCTTGAAGACAACCATCAAACATGGGCAAAAATAATGATGAGAAAGTCATAATTGAAGGTGTCAATTCGTGACTGATGCAGCCGCAAAAATCCCTAAAAGGCGCCGAGTAACTGCAGAACCAATCCAGAGGGAATACTTGGCTTGAGCATTAGATGGAAGTGACAAGCGACACCTATGTTCAGAGAAGGATACAATGTTTCGAGGTGAAACGGAGGCAAAATATTCCCGCCATAAATGCGTATCCACTTACCAAATATTAATCGATAAATAAATGGTAAGTGGAGGGACTATCTGTATTGTTAAAAAAAGAGTTTCACACATATGATAATTCTTGATGACTCAGCCGGCTACGTGGACCTAGGAAAATATGACAACTGGACATGATTCTATAAAGAGGTGCGAAGCAAAGAGACACGACTCAATAGACCTACGGAGTAATCAGCTATGAGAAACTCAATTTTTTTTTGTTATAATGCACAACAAAATTTATATCTTCCGATTCTTCCGTCTCTACTTTTTTGTTATAATGCACCACAAATTTATATTTCTAGAGATTTGTTGATCTCCTCTAATCTGTCTCATTCCCCATTCTGAAGGGAATTTTATTACTTGATGCAAGGTAGATGGTACTGCTTTCATGTCGTGGATCCATGCCTTCCCATTATTACGTTATAAACCATGTCCGTATCAACGACTTAGAATTTGGTGTTTTTAATTACTCCCTCGGCATAGGTGCTAAGTTCGATTTCTCCTTTGGTATCACCGTAGAGTTTTCAAACCCTGATATGACTCGTGCCTTTTGGATCACCTGATTTCCCAAGAGCATTTCTTCCACGACTCTTAGCAAGATAATGTTGACTGAACTACTTGGATAAATCAACACTCTTTTAATGTTAGTGTCATGAATGAGTAAGGATATTACCAGAGCATCGTTGTGGGGGAGCATTAGTCCGCCAAAATCTGCATCATCAAAGGTTATATCATCTACGTCCGGATTTTGTCGAACCCGCTTTCCGTGTGTAACTGTGACCTTCGAGGCTAATTTGCAAACTATTTCGTTTACTTCCTCTCCTCCGTGTATCACGTTGATGGTTCTTTTTGGAGATGGAGGCTTCGGGGGCTCCTGCCTGTTCTTCATGTATGTCTGTTTACCTTTATCACTAAGCAATTCTGTTAAATAGTCCTATTTCAATAATTGTTCTAATTCACCTTGTAAAAACCTGCAATCTGCAGTCTTATGTCCATGATCATTATGGAATTCACACCAGAAATCTGGATTCCTTTTAGTTGGGTTTGACCGCATTCCCTTGGGCCATCGAACCTTATCACCCATATTTCTTTATATTGAAAAAAGTTCAGGGTTACTTACATTAAAGGTGTGATTCCTAATTCGTGCATTACCTCTAGGTCGTTCATCTCGATCCTTTCTGATCTAGATGAGGACGAGCCCACATATCTGCTTGGTGGTCTATCATCTGACCTGGTGTTTTCGAACCTGGGATGAGTTTCACGTCCCGATTGTCACGACCCAAATCCTAACTCAGGTCGCGATGGCGCCCAACTGTGGGGTTAGGCAAGACACATGAATTTCACTAAGTATTACCCCATTCAATTGATCATATAACTCAACATTTACCAATTTTAGACAGTTTAAACATGATAGTTAAAGTCATAATTCAGTAATAAATAGAATAACTGTAAAATGGGTGTGAGCCAGAAGACGAGCATACATGTGTAGATACGACCCCAAATTAACCACTACGTGTGTGCCAGGAACTAGTGTCACGAGTATCATGGGCATACTAACTGGATATACAAAAGGTAGAATATACAATCCCACTGTCTGAAACAAATAGACGAGAACATAAGCAAAAGAAACTCCTTGGTGCTGCTGAGGATCGATAGAAGAAGCAGCTCACCGTGAGGTCAGGTCCGCTATAGTCAATATCTAGCTCTGGTCTGATAACCAGATATACCAGCCTCTGGACCTGTACAGTCAAGTACAGAAGTGCAACATGAGTACATAAATAAATATGTACCCAGTGAATATCCCGTCTAAACTCGAAGGAGTAGTGACGAGAGGTCGACTAGACACTCACTAAGGTCCAACAATATAACATATGACAGGATATGGCAAAAAAATAGGCATGTAAGGCAGTAAACAACGGGTGCATGGACAATAATGTAATCCAGGTAATAACTGAAAATGAACAGCAAAGTACCATAATATCCTCTTAACCAATACCTGACAGTCCAGTTATAAGCGAATTAGAACCCAAATGGTCATACACATACAAGGACAAGATAACCGGCCGGAGTCATAAGGGTGGTCATAGGGACTGAGGTCATAAGCTAACCCACGATCGCAAGTCATACCTGCGACTCGCGTGCTGACTCGATATAATAAGCTAACCCACGATCGCGCATCGTACCTGCGACTCGTGTGCTGACTCGAAAACGATAAGCTGACCCACGGCCGCGCATCATACCTGCGGTTCGTGTGCTGACTCGATAATAAGTGTGTATATATAAGTACATGTGTGTACCAACTCAACAGTGAACTTAACAGGACTGTGTCAACACCACGGATAGTCAACTGGATCTCAATCATAATGTTTCATGTTTCCATATCACCTCGACAATAATTACAACTCTTAACACATACAAGTTACAAATAAGGCACATAGTGGCATGCTCGTGAGTTCTAAAGCTACCCGACATAGCAATATAGTCGCCACGTACGAACTCTCATCACTTGGTACGTACGCGGCCCCCACAACATTTATACCTAGCAAATAAGGAACCTATGGGACATTTCCCCCTTACAAGGTTAGAAAGGAGATTCACCTCGTGTCGAATCTACCCCTCGGATCAACGATGCGCCCGAAACTCCGAACTCTACCCTCGAGGACTCGCAACTGGAGTAGGGAAAAATTCGTATAAAAGGGCCAAAGTTGGACGAGCTGTTGAATCACCACCATCAATTCTTAATGCATATGCCATACTCTATACCACTATATGCAGATTAATCTATACGACTAGCCTTGTCAATGTATTGATAGAATAGCTAACATAAATTAGTAACTCTAAGTGCAGTGTAGCACTTGTCCCATTATAAAACCTATTTCTTGACATATCAGTATATCAGGACAGTGTTTCACCGATCAACAAGAACAAAAACACTTACTATTCACATATTCTTTCAAAATTATCATTTGGGCTCATCTTTGATCCTTAAAGATGATCAGAAACAAACCTTTGACCATATATATTAATATATCCTCCACATAAATGTTTGGGTAGGTATATTTCCTGGAACTTATCTTGTAGATGAAAGGTTGTTTAACACTAATTATGTTTCTTGGGGGAGGAGGAGATAAAAAGATGAGTGATTGGACTGAAAAGAGCAAAAAAAATTATGTGAATCAGATTCTAAACAAAGCAAAAGATCAATTGTCGAATAAGCAACAAACACCAAGTACCACCTATTGTAATAGATGTAAGAGTCACCATGCTTCTAAATGCAAAAGTTGCCACGTAATTCATTTGTTGGGAAAATTTAAACATTATCCAATACTCAATTATTAATTAGGTAATATCATGTTATCTGGTAATTAATCAATTATCCCATAATTAAGAATTATTTTCACTTATTTAAAATTATACTTATTTTTAATATATGTATTATATATATACTTTATACATTATACCACTGTAGTCATATGGTACCTTGTATGGTACTAGTTCATAATTATCGGGTATTATCGCTCGACCCGTATTTTATCCCAAATTGGCCACTTTCAACAAAACTCGTTTTCTTTAATTCGTGTACCCTTTATCCTTCATGACACTACATTTTTCAGGAAAGTCATACATTACATAATGGAACTATTCCCGGTCCCGAAATTTCATCCGGACCTCAATAACATGACATCACGTTCCAAACCAAATTTCAAACTTAAGAAAATTCTTATTTCTATATTGGGCGCTGGAATGCTCCCGGGTCATCGAAAACCCATTCCGAACATACGCCCAAGTTCAAATCATCATACGAAGCTACTGGAGCTGTCGGAACTCGATTCCGAGGTCGTTTGCTAAAAATGTTGACATAAGTCAAACTTGGCCAAAAAGGCCAACCTTAAGGAACCAAGTGTTCCTAAAGCACTCTAATCACTCCCAAATCCCGAACCACCCGTCCCCCCAAGTCACAAAGCACGAATAGACACTATGGAAAACTTCATTTAGGGGAACGGGTTCCTAATACGCGAAACAACCGGTTGGGTCGTTACACCGATGGTCCAAGTAAGGATCGTACCTGTTTTTACCTGATCTCCTATCTGATTCGAAACGTCTGGATCTGGTATGATCTTCATCTTTCGAACGAGCAATGGTATCTTCTTCTATTCGAAGTTTAGTACTGTACCTGTTATAAACATCGTTCCACGTTGTAGCTGGGAATTCTCTCAAGCTTTCTTTGAGTCTCCTCGTGGCTTCTGAGCTTTTGTCATTTAGATTATTTGCAAATTCCATGACTGCCCATTTATCAGGCACCCTTGGTAATTGCATTCTTTCTCGTTGGAACCTATCTACAAATTCACGGAGTAGTTCCGTGTCTCCTTGCTTTATTTTAAATATGTCCTCCATTCTTTTCTTGACTCTTTGTGCATCGGAGTGTGCTTTTATGAAAGAATCTGCAAGCTCCGCAAAAGAATCAATAGAATTTTCAGGGAGAAGAGAATACCAGGTTAGGGTTCCTTTGGTAAGCGTTTCTCCGAATTTTTTGACAAGGACTGATTCAATCTCTTATTTTGTTAAGTCGTTTCCCTTTGCTTCGGTGGTAAAAGCAGTCACGTGGTCGCGTGGGTCAGTTGTTCCGTCATACTTAGCGACGTCAGGCATTTTAAACTTCTTGGGTATAGGAAAGGGTGTTGCGCTTGGTTTTCAAGGTTGTTGAGAATATCTATCAACATCAATGCCTTTGATAACAGATGGTACTCCAGGAATTTGCTCGATTCGATCGTTTTGTTCCTTCAACTGTTTCTGTAAGGTTAGTAGTAAATTTTTTAATTCAGAGTTATTAGTCATACCTGGTCTCGCTTCGAGAGATTCGTTAGGAGTGTCATCCCTTGCTGAGTTTACCAACCCAGACTGAGAATTTTCCACAGTGATAGTGTTATTGGGAGGTGGTGTCAGTGATGCAGGTGATGCCGCTGGTAATCCCCTTGCGAATTCTTGCAAATATTGGCCCACATACTCTGCAATCATTTGCTTTACCCGATCTTGTTGTACCATTTGATCATTATTATCGTTGTTGTTATTGGATCTTTCTGGGGATTGTTTCCTTGAACCACGTGGGGTTCCTAAAGGTGATGGAACCGGGGTTCCATTTCTCTGCTGGTTGTTGTCGTTGGAGTTCGACATAGTTCAGAGGATATCACTTGAAAAGCAAACAAAGATTATCAGACTTCCCGGTAAGGGAACCAATTTGTTTCACCAAAGAATTAGATCCTTTGACCAAAGCTATTTTTAGGATGAACATGAGTTTATGATAATCCAGGAAATAATAATAAATAAAAAGGAGTAAGTAAATAGACAATAATATGATGCACAGAAAAGTAAAATGTATTGTATTTGTAGTTCAGATGCCCTCACAAGTTATATTTTATTCCCTTATATAGGGAATTTCTTAATACAATGTCTACCTCTTACAATGATCGCTCATTAATGACTAATTATTACATTAATGGGACGTTACATAGAATGACTGTAATTGTTGCATGAAAGTTGTGTAACGCGTGAGTCATTAATTGAGGGTCTCTGAATCTGCTTGTAGCTTTGTCTGGATTTATTCTGACCATGTCTCTTCCTTGTCTCAATCAGGTTGAGTTTCTCGTAGCTGATTACTCCGTAGGTTTATTGAGTCGTGTCTCTTTGCTTCACACCTCTTTGTAGAATCATGTACAACTGTCATGTTTTCCTTGGTCCACGTAGCCGGCTGAGTCATCAAGAATTATCATACGTGTAAAACTCTTTTTTTTACCAATACAATACTAGCTTTTCAGCTTTATCCTTTATTTTAGTTGGAGTTTTGCTGATACTACTTTGCGCTCAATTTATTCTCTTTGTTATTGCTGTTCTTGCGACTGTGTTATTCAGTAGTCAGTCTTCTGATTAGAAGGTAAATTTTCTGACTAACTTATTACTTTAATGCTTTTGATACCAGTCGCTTGATTTTGCTTATTAGTGGAAGAAACATAAAGGTTTTGTGTTTACTGTACAAACCTATGAGGTTCTTTTCTTTACAAAATATGTAAAAAAAAATATCATAAGAGTTGTCCTATAAGAAATTCAGAAGGGCCAATGCATCTTTTTCAACTTGCTTCTTGTGATTGTAAGGTTGTCCATTATCTGCATTCTGTTGAAAAATAAATTAGTCTGGAAAAAACAGGGAAAAGAAAGAAAAGATTTGTATCCGTGAACATGGAAAATATACAGAAACTAAAAAATGAATTTGTGTCTAAGACAAATAACACTATGTTGTCACAAATGCTCACATACATGTACAAAAAGCAATTAACAAAAGCAGCAAATGCGCCAAAAAATATAATCTCGTGGCAGTTAACTACTAATAAAATAATTTATTCAAATATAGTCGCTTTTTATCTAATGATGCCCTTTGATCAAAGCGGATGAAAGTCTTAAAAGGGGTAAATTGAAATTGGTAATTTGACTGGAAAGAAGTATCGTACTCAAGTTAACAAACTGAAAGATCAAAATTCATGTTTATAGTTCTCAAGTTATTATGGTTAGACTCCTAATAATTATCAGCAACTTCAAGCTCCTTAAAAAATGTCGAATATTGTAATTTTAATTGATGACCCCTTCCCAAATGATTTTTATGCTTAATAATTTATCATAGGAGCAAAAATCATGCTCTTTTATAGAGTGAGAGAGCATTAGCCCTCATCTTTTATCCGGAAATAACATCTGCATCAGAAAAAAAGAAAATTAGAAGTAAGAAATCAGAACTCTTACTCTATCAACTCAAATAGTATGATAGGAAGAGTTAGTTTTATTCGGGAATCTTCCATGGAATTCTATATACAGTCATAATTTACTCAAATGACCATGAAACCAAGAATGTAACATCAATAAGTCCGTAAAAGTAAGAGGAATGTACCAATCTATGAACATCATCAAGGTTGCCGATGTCTTTACACTTTCTAAATACATGAGCTAAATCGACTGATATTAGATTAAGACAATGTCTTTTTGTTTTTCATATTTTAAGACACTAACTAAATTTCTAATGTTTCTTGGAGACAATGTTCTATGACAACCTTGGTCTTGGAACAACAGGCTTACAACAAAGAGATATCGAACAGTAAGGGAGCTAATGCAGATTAATATATTTTAACAACACAATATATCTACTTAATATATACACACTACAGTAAAAGACATGAGTATAGATCAAGAACTCACTTCTGGGTTCTACTTATGTCATTCACCATATATATAGAATGAATAGTTTTGGTTTCAATTTTTTTTTTTGATAAGTTTATCGCAGATGTAATTCAAGTATAGGGCTTAAAGCAAAATTTAATATGAGGCCTCTATTTGTTCTTTGCTTTTTTGCCTCTGTTTTGCATGACAATTTATTCTCTTTGTTATTGCAGCTCTTGCGATCCGTTGTGGTTGTTTTCTACTTCTGTTATGCGGTAGCACTTGAACTAGAAGGTAAATTTTCTAATCTCTCATCATTTATTAATAGTTATTGTATGTTTTTATGTGGGTTTTTCTAAAAAATGTAAGCATACATACACGTTAGCCAATATTAAAAATACATTTACGAATGTAAATATGTGCGTGAAATTTGCCATTCAGGAAGTACACGAGTGAAATGTGGAGTAAAAATCATAAAAATGAAAACACTGAAAAAATACATACCGACAAGAAGGCTAGGCGACGCGAATTATATAGCATGATGCGAGGCGATAAAAAAGAGGCTTTCCTAGCACGAGCGCGAGCAAATAAAGGCGAAACAAGTGGCCGACAACTTCCTGCCTGCTCCCTAATTAATAGCTCCGCTAACACATCATCCTTTATGAGTGCTAATATTTCAAGTGAGCAGTATCTTCATTTTATGAGATATTCAATATATGAAACAGGTTAGAGAGCTACACCGTCATTGCTTGATGGTAAATGCAATTATAAATACGTATATGTACTTATAACTTTCATAATTATATACTTACACTTGTTATTGTTGTATCCAAGGATCAACATCTAACACAAATCATGAAAAATATATTGAAGATCAATAACAATTCAAGCATCAATTGATTATGTTATGTCAAAGACTGTTTCTAAATGTAAATTTTGCGAAGCCAAAAAAATTGAATACGAGCCACTCGCATTCTGTTGTCGCAAAAGCACTATTAAGCTAATTTCACATCAAGTATCGCAAGAGTTAAGAAATCTTATCTAAGAAATACTGAAGAATCAAAGCATTTTCGAACCTACATAAGAACATACAATAATATATTTGCGTTCACATCCCTTGGAGTAAGCTATGACAAAGAACTGGCAAAGAGGAATACACATTTTCGAGCTCAAGGACAAATATATCATTTCATAAATGACTTGATACCAAGTAATGAAAATGTCACGACTCAAATCCTAACACAGGTCGCGATGGCGCCCAACACCGCCGTCAGGCAAGCCGACCATTACCTACTAGTGATTGCAGGTAGTTTACCAAAATATTTTTCAACACTTGCTTAACATAGTTTTGAGACATTAAGTAGAAACGGATAACTTAGGCAAATTTCATGCAAAATAAATAATCATGAAGTCATAATTTACGATTACATTCCAAAATAAAGTCTACTCGCGTGTGTGTGCCAGAAACTAGTGTTACAAGTCTACATGCATATAGTAGAATGATATTAAAAGAATGAAAGTCTATCCTACTGTCCGAGTAAGTATAGACAGAAATAACAAAAGAATAGCTCCGGAGTGCTGCTGGAAATCGCCAACAAGAGCAGCTCACCATGAAGCCTCGACCAGTAAAAACTCAGGGACGAGCTCCGGACTGGAATCCAGATGCACCTGCCTCAAAACCTATACAATTAAGTACAGAGCATAGCATGAGTACATAAACAATATGTACCCAGTAAGTATCCCGCCTAATCTCGAAGAAGTAGTGATGAGAGGTTGAATTTACACTTACTAGGGTCCAAACAGTGTATTTAGGTGATAATTTAAATGAGGACAACAAGTAAGCATGAATAGCAAATATCGAATCAAAATAAAATCCAAATATGTAGTGAAGCATCAATTTACAAGTTTTAAGTTCAATCTTCCAGGCTAACTCACACCTAAACAATCATAAACAATATCAGGCAAATAGCATGCGCATAGTGGAATAAGGACATCCGGCCTGGGCCAACATAATAATAACTGTGCACTGCCGAAGGGTTGAACGACGCGAACCATAGATGCATCTATCAATACCTGTCGTGGAGTACGACCCGCTCCCATGAGAGTAGGGGAAATAATCACTCCACCCGCGGGATATAAATTACGAAGCGGTCGCATGCAAATACAACATCTTTCTTCCAATTCTTTTCAAATAAAAATTTCCTTTAAATCATCAAATTCTTGGTTTTCTTAAAAACAAAGTTGCATACAATGAAGTTACAAAGCATATAACTCAATTTAATGGAATTCACATAGCATGATGTGGGCCTAACTACCCGGACATAACAATAATAATGACTACGCACGGGCTCTCGTCACCTCGCACGTACGTAGTCCCCCACAACAATGACACATTACCATTTAATTTACCTATGGGGAAAATTTCCTCTTGCAAGGTTAGAAAGGAGACTTACCTCGCGTCAACTCTACTTTCCGGGTCAAGAATGCGCCCGAAACTCCAAATTTATCGCCCAAGGAGTTGAAACTAGTCAAATATTGCATAAATAAATCAATCCATACTCGAAAGTATGAAATTTCCCTATTTAAATGATTATTTCAACCCAAATTGCGAAATTCCAAAATACACCCCCGGGCCCACATGCTCGGATTCCGGAAATTTTTGAAGGAAAATATCACCCATGGTCTAAGGATCAATATAATATGGTTTTTGTTTGATTTCTCACTGAATTTCTTGGTCATTTCCCTTTTTTGTCAAAAACCTAAGTTTTACTCTAACCCATATTTTCTACTAATTGTGGTGTTAATCTACCTAACAATTCAAGTAATAAGCTAAATTCATAGCAGAAATTACTTACCTCTCAGTAGCTAGGTCGAATAACCTTCTTGCATGCCCTCAAAATCGCCCAAGAATGAAGAAAAGTGGTAAAAAATGGCTAAGTCCGTGTTTAAAAGGAAGTGCACTGCCTTCAGGCTTTTCGCACCTGCGGCTCGAGGACCGCATCTACGGTCTCGCATCTGCGAGGAAATTCTCGCACCTGCGGATGAGGGAAAGGTGTCCTGGTTTCGCACCTGCGAAGCAAAGTTCGCACCTGTGGCTCTGCTTCTGCGGAAAGGGGTCCGCACCTGCGGAAATTGGCAACTCCCTCAGGAGTTGCACCTGTGAGGCTGGGATCGCAGGAGCGGTCTCGTACCTGCGACTGGACCTCCGCAGGTGCGGTCGCACCAGGCCTGGTGCACCAGCAGTCATTTTAGGCTGGTTTTTGCCTCGCTCGATGCCCGAATGGCATTTAGGCCCACCCAAGACCCCGTCCAAATATACCAACAAGTCCTAAATCATAATACGGACTCGCTTGAGCCTTCGGAATGCCCGAAATAGCGCTAAATCTAAAAATACCCTTCAAAACCTATTGGATCAAACTTAAGAGCTTCAAGTTTCTGAGTTCGCTTTCAACATGCCGAAC
>ML303908.1:0-17347 GCA_005239505.1 Nicotiana paniculata
CTAATCAGAGCTGGATACTATTGGCCTAAGATGGAAGAAGAGGCCGAGAACTTTGTATCCAAACGCGACAGATGCCAAAGGTTTGCCAATAACATGCATCGACCAGCGGAATTATTGCATCCAATAGTAACCCCATGGCCCTTCATGAAATGGGGTATGGACATAGTGGGACCTCTTCCAACAGCTAAAGGACAGGTACGGTTTTTGCTCATGCCAACCGACTATTTTATAAAATGGGTAGAGGAAGAAGCGTTCAAACAGGTGCGAGAAAAGGAAGTTAAAAGCTTCTTATGGCGAAACATTATATGTCACTTTGGGATACCAAAGGAGATCGTGTGTGATAATTGCCCGCAATTCATAGGTTTGCAAATCACAGAATTCTTTGAAAGCTGGCAAATCAAGCGGATCACTTCAACGCCATACCACCCCGTGGCTAATGGTCAAGCTGAGTCAACGAATAAAGTCATTATCAACAATCTAAAGAAGCGGCTAGATAAAGCCAAAGGAAACTGACCTGATGAGTTACCAGCGGTACTATGGGCATACAGACCAACTTCAAAAACAGCCACGGGAGAAACTCCATTCGCACTTGTCTATGGCTCAGAAGCCTTAATACCTGTGGAGATTGGCGAACCAAGCATAAGGTTTACAACAGCCATGGAGAAAGCAAACACGATGAATTGAGGAACAATCTGGACCTGCTCGAACCACAGAGAGAAGCAGCACTAATACGGATGGCAGCTCAAAAACAAATCATAGAGCGTTATTACAACCGTAAAGTTCATCTCAGATACTTCAAGATTGGGGACTTCGTCCTTAAAAAAGTCTTTCAATCAACAAAGGAAGTAGGCGCAGGAAAGCTAAGTCCAAACTGGGAAGGAATTTACAAAGTCCGAGGCATAGCTGGGAAGGACTTTACAAAGTCTGAGGCATAGCTGGGAAGGGCGCCTACGAGCTGGAAACTATGGACGGCAGAATCCTACCAACAAGTTGGAATGCCATCCACTTGAAGAAGTACTACTTCTAAGAAAACAAAAGTACCCATGGTCAGGTATCACACGTTCGAATTTATTTTGAAAATTTAAAATTTTACTAACCTTTTTTAGATGATAGGCATAAAGCTAACCCATCACCAGATGATGATATTAAACCTGCAAAGACACGAGGAAGTAACTAAACTTCCGGTCTAGGGTTACACTTTCCGATGGACTTTTTAAAGGGTTAAGCAGTAATCATCTAAAAATTATATACCTTCGAGTCCCGTATGTTTTTCCTTTTCAGGAAAAGGACCACAAGGAAGGAATAGTCAAGTGCTCGAGATTTCATTCTTCAAAGCTCAGCCACTTGGGGGACTATACAGTATGGAAGGCAAAGACTATCAAAAAGTCAAATCTCGAAGCCTGAAGATCCATCTACCCAACAAGTCAAGTGATACGAGCAAAATAGAAAGAGCCAAAGACTCAAACACAAAGCCTAATCCAAAAAACTTTTGAACATGTTCAGGTTAAAAGACAAAACGTTAGCTACGAGGAAGAGATGCGCATCTTTGTACTTATTCAAAAGAAAGACTGTTATAACTAAAAACAGTTACAAAATCTTTGTACTCATATAACTGTTATCCAATAAAACAATTACAGATGTAAGAGCATTTCCCACATGCTTATTGAAAACTGTTATCAAACAAAAATAGTTACGGGTGAAAACCCCAACTTGAATAAAAATTGTTACGAACGAAAAATAGTTGCTCTCTTATATTAACTAGAAAAAACTGTTACATACGAAAAACAGTTACGAAATACAAGTGTATATCAAATCTGTTAAAACAAAACAGTTGCAACATGAGTTTTAGACGATAATCAAACACACATAAAATGTTGTGAAAGTTCAAACAAAAAAACTTTCCTCAGAAACATTCTTAAACATGTGAAAAATTTCTATCACTCTATTGCATTATTACACCTTTATGAAGTTGAGACGTCTTCTTCATTAAGTGTCGATCAAAAAAGGGCCCTCTTCCATAAATTATTCCTACTACAAAAAGGCACACATTTAATATGGCATTGTGCCTATTACGAAAAGGTACGAGTAATCTAAAGCATTCTATATGCAAAACTCAGAGGTAAAACTAAAACCTCGAAAAATAAATCATCCAAAATACTTAAAGAGTGAAACAGAAACTCAACGGAAAACAAAAGTAATACTTGCATTAATATATTAAAATGGCTAAGTAAAAACTAAGTATTAACTTATACTTAGCCTTATAGAGTTTTTTACACATTGAGGTGCCCCTAAGTTGTCATTTAGGGACTTTAAAGAGATCCAAATTTACCCCTGATGGGACTGGGGGTAACCACCAATTGAGACAAAGAAAAAAAAGGAGGAAATAACTTCTTAAACTTCATCAAGAGGGGGGTTGACTTCACTGGCAGAAGGAGCAGGAGCGGCTTGGGACGAAGAGACTTGAGCAGCAAGAGCCTCACCTTCAGGTGAAGAGAGATTCTGACCTTGTTGAGCCTTCTCAATGGACTCCTTGATTTTTGCAATTTCAGCATTAAGGTCGAAACCCTCTCGGCTCATTTTAGTCAATGTGTCGAGGCGAGAGTTCATATACGCCCAACTAACATCGACAGCTTCCATGTCTTCAAGATCTTCGTAATCCTTCTCCCAAAAAATAACTTCAGCTTTTAGTTCATCCCTCTCAGTCACGACAGCATCATTAGAGGCCCTTAAAGGAGGGAAAGACCTTTCCAGGAATTGAACTTTCTCCAAAGAGTTACGGAGATCCTCTTGGGTCTAAGTAAGAGATTGCACTAGTTCACCCGAATATTCCTCCTTTTGGTCTAGTAAGGCCTTCAAGCTCCTGACCTCTTCAGAGGCATGAGACAGCTGCTCCGCGAATGAGGACTCTAGGATGCTCTTATCCTTGTCTGCCTGATCAGAAGATGCCTTCTCCACAGCCAACTCTGCCGTCATGACCCTCACTTGCTTCTCTAAGGTACATTTTTCTTCTTCTACGGCTTCCATGTCGAGCCTTAAGCTTTCATATTGTTCTTTCCAGTCACCTGCTTCGGCATGCCACTCCTTTAATTCCTGATCCGTATGAGAAATCCTTTTCATAAGCTCCGTGCCAATAAGATTGATCTGCAAAAGAAAGCCAATTAGATATGGTAAATACATGCACAAGAATGAGCACAAGAAAATGCATTTTACCTTTAAAGAAGTATGCACGATTTCATTAGCCCATGTAAGGGAACTGTGATTGTCTAGCTTAGCTCTCTCTGTCGGGCCTATCAATGGTTTCAACCATACATCAGGCTGGCCAGACTTTCTAAGGAGACTACCCTCTGCTGGAACTTCTATCATCACCTGCCTCATCTCTTCGCTAGAAGACTCTACTTCTGTAACAGAAGGCACAGAAGCAGGTAGAGATGCAGGAGCCACGGGTGAGGAAGTCTGAGGAGCCGAAAAATCCACGGGAGAGGGAGCAACGACAGGAGCAGGAATAGCCATGGGAGCAGGAGAAATAACTGGAACAGTTGAAGGGAGTTCTCTAAGAGTTGGAGAGAAAACAGCCAAGGGAGCTTCATCAGCAACAGAACCAAAGCCTTCACGGAACAATTGGCCAACAGATTCACGCAGGGTAGAGGGAGTAGCATCCTCGGAGGCAGAAAGTCCAACTTCAGGCACGGAAGGCACGATGACAGGTGTAGACTCATCGTCTAAGACCACCTTCTTTATGCGTGACCTATGGACCAAAGTGCCCTCCTCTTCCTCCTCTTCTCTCGAGGTCCTTAACCCACCTGTTTTTCTCTTTGAAAAAGAAGATCCTGAAATGATCTCCTGGGCCTGAGCCGGGGATAACAGACGCAGATGCAAAAACTCCACGAGCAGGAAACCCTGTCAAAAGGAAAGGGCTAAATAATTCTCAAAGGAATAAACAAGTACAAATAAAAACTTCACTTACCATGAGTCTTAACTCTCCAACCAAACCTCTCAGATAGGTACTTCCACGAACGTTCTTCCAATGGAGCAATTAACAAAAGCTTTTCTACCCAATCTCTGAAACCGGAGACATTCTCNGAAACCAACCTCGATCCTTATCATCTTAAGAAGTCACTAACACTCTTTTACTCCTAGTAGCTAGGGTAAAAATTCCCTGACAGAACAACATTGGTAATAGAGGTGAATAAGATGACGAAAGGTAAAGGGGGTCGAAGCTAAGGTAGAAAAGTATCTAAGACATGCAATGAGTCGCCACACAAGAGGACCGACTTGTCCCAAGCAAATTTTGAAAAATCGACAGAACTCGATGATTACTGGGTCGATGGGAGGCTTGAACACTAATGTAAAGGGATAGGTATAAACAAAAGAATGCCCCATCTTGTAAGACGTTGTTCTTTGATTAATGTTCGGAACGATTACAGGAAAATCGGAACTCCAATGATAATCCCTGCATATAATAGGAATTAAACCTTCAGTGGGTTGGGTAGGGTACTTGTCAACACATCAAGAGATGATAATGAAGAAACCTGATCTCTAAGGGCTTGAATATCCCTAGCAAAGGTGAACTCTGCAGGTACTATTTCATCGACCCTCAGTTCGCGCAAAGGTTTGTGACGTTCTCTACCTTTGGACGAAGATCTAGAAGCCCTAGACCTCGGAGAAGTTAAAGACCTAGAAAAGGGAGGAGAAGTAATTTGAGAAGAGAAAGAACCCCTTAAAGGAGTAGAACCTAAACTCCTCAACCTGCCGCCTCTCTTACCCCGTGTTAGAGCAGAAGAGGGAGTCAAATAATCTACGTGTATGACTCTCTTAGATTGGTTTGAAGAAGACATGTCTACAAAGACAAGGAAAAAGTTCTTTACAAATAAAGTTTGAAAGTTAGAAGTTTTTCGTGAAATAAAATAAAAGGGGGTATTTATACTCGAAGATAACCGTCAAAAATGGGAAAAAACAATGATGTGAAAGCCATAATTGAAGATGTCACTTCGTGACTGATGCAGCCGCAAAAAGCCCTAAAAGGCGCTGAACAATTACAGAACCAACCCAAAAATGCCACGTGGCATAAGCATTAAATAGAAGTTACAAGCGACGCTTACGTACAGAAAAAGATGCAATGATTCGAGTGAAGCGGCGGCAAAATATTCCCGCTATAAATGAGTACCCACTTACCAAATATTGATCGATAAATATATGGTAAGTGGGGGGACTATCTGTATTGGTAAAAAATAGCTTCACACGTGTAATAAATCTTGATGACTCAACAGTCTACATGGAGCAATGAAGACACGACAGCTGGACGGGACTCTATGAAGAGGTATGAGGCAAAGAGGCACGGCAAATCACACCCACGGGTTAATTAGCTACGGAAGTCTCAACCTAATTGAGAAGATGAAGAGAAATGGTCAAAATGTATCTGGGCGGAACAAAGGGCAGATTCAAAGATCTTCAATTTGTGATCCACACGTTACACAACATTCACGCAACAGTTGCGGTTACTCATTGTAATATTACATTAATGTCATAATTAGTCATTAATGCTCAATCACTGAAAAAGGCAGACGTTATAGTAGGAAATTCCCTATATAAGGGAGTAAAATATAACCTGTAAAGGGACACCCAAACTACTATTGCAATACACTTTACTTTTCGTACATCTCATTGATTTTTCTTTATTACTTACAATCAGTCTTGCCTTGGTTATCAGAAACTCGTGTTCATCCTAAAAATAGCTTTGGTCAAAGGATCTAGTTCTTTGGTTAAACACCGCTGACCATAGATGAGCTGATTGTGAATCTGAAAACCTATGAAATGAAGAAGAAGAAGGACAGTGAAAGAAGAGAACCAAAAAAGGAAAAGAACCTGGTACTTAAATCTGAAAGAAATGACTCGAGTGAGGAGGATAGTGACATGGCTTACTTAACCAGAAGGTTTCAGAAAATGGTTAGAAGGAATGGAGGCATACCAAAGAGAGGTAGTTCCAGCAAACCAAATAATTATGACCTCTGTCATAAGTGTGCAAAGCCAGGGCATTTCATCAAAGACTGCCCTCTCCTGAAGCAAGAACATTTCAAGCACAACTCTGATAAAGCAGCCAAGAGGAACCCGATTTCTAGATAAATGCTTCAAAAGAAAAAACGCAGCTTACAATGTTGTGAGGCAAGCTCTTGCAGTATGGGGAGACTTCTCCTGTGAGTCTGAAGAAGAAAATGATGCAGGTGATAGTTCTATGATGGAAGTTGAAAGTGAAGCAACTAAATATGATTCAATATTTTCTTTGATGGCTCAGTCAGACGATGATAAATATGATGACTATGATGAGGTAAATTTTAGGGATGTTCATAGAAATTTGAAATCCTACTCTCCTAAAAAATTCATGTCATTAGCTAATGTATTGATTGATGCCTACCATAGTCTTATAAGTGATAAGGATGCCTTGACCATAGAGATAGGAGATCAAACTAAAGTTGACTTGGTAGTTTGTGTAGTTGACCTAAAGGAAACTACAGATAACCTGAAAAATAAAAAGGAGGTTCTAACTGAGAAAATTGCTAGTGTAGAACATGAAAGAGAAGATTTGATGGTAGTAGTAGTTAACCTAAAAGAAACCATCAAAAATCTCAGTAAGAAAAGAATGACTTCGTGGAGAAAGTTGATGTCTTAGAGCTAGAAAGAGATGATCTCCTAGTAGTGATTGTAGACTTGAAGGAAACAATAGAGGAACTCAAAGCAAAATGTAGGCCTGGAAATTCTGAGAAAGGAAAGGAAGTTGCAAGTGAAGCACATATTAAGCTTGAAAATGAGTTGAATGCTGTAAAAACTAGTTTATGTGTTGAATTTGAGAAAAATAGACAGCTTCAAGCAGAACTGGAAAGAGCCAAAAATGATCTTGAGAAGTCCCTAAATTGGACATGGTCCTCTGATGTTGTTACTGCCATGTACGTTAACAACGGTGGAAACAGGTAGGGAATAGGGTTCCAAAGGGAAAGAACTCCTTATAACTCTCACAACAAGTATGTCATTGTACCCGATAATTGGTTGTGTACCTACTGTGGGAACAATGGGAATTTTAAAGAAAATTGCAAAGCCAGGGCTCAGTCTCTTCAGAAAAACAAAGTTTTTTGCTGAAAAAGGACCAGGTGCCACTCATAAAAAGTGCATGTTACCTGCATGGACTAGAAGAGCACTGATTCATCCTTTTTCTCATTACAAGGGACCCAAACTTGTTTGGGTTCCTAAATCTAACCCTTGATTTTCTTATGTAGGGAACAGTGAAAGGAAGCAATCAACAATGGTTCATGGATAGTGGATGTTCAAAGCACATGACTGGGAATACCATGGACTTCCTTTCACTAAAAGCCCTGCAAGAAGGGAGTGTATCCTTTGGAAATGGGAAAAAGGGGTGCATTCTTGGTGTTGGAAAAATTGGAAAGTCTCTCTCTCACTCAATTGAGAACGTGTACTATGTCAATGGTCTGAAGTACGGTCTCCTGAGTGTTTCTCAAATATGTGATAAAGGAAACAAGGTGGAGTTCTTGTCAAAGATATGCACAGTTACTAATTTGGTAACTGGTGCTCAATTGAGAACGTGTACTATGTCAATGGTCTGAAGTACAGTCTCCTGAGTGTTTCTCAAATATGTGATAAAGGAAACAAGGTGGAGTTCTTGTCAAAGATATGCACAGTTACTAATTTGGTAACTGGTGAAGTTGTACTTGTGGCCAAAAGATACAAGAATATCTATGTTGCTGATTTTGAGTCCTTACAAAGTGGTGATCTGAGCTGCCTGAAAGCAGTTGATGATGATGCTGAGCTATGGCATAGAAGGCTGGGACATGCAAGCTTCTCTCTTCTAAATAAGTAGATTCAGAAGGACCTAGTTCGTGGTTTCCAAATTCAAAGTTCAAAGAGCACAAAGTGTGTGATGCCTCTGCTAGAGGAAAGCATGTGAAATCCTCATTCAAGCCAAAGAAGGATATCAGCACATCAAAGCCACTTGATCTCCTTCATATGGATCTGTGTGGCCCTATGAGAGTGCCAATTAGGGTAGGAAAAAGATACATTTTTGTGATAGTGGATGATTACTCAAGATTCACTTGGACGGTGTTTCTCAGAACAAAGGATGAGACCTTCGAAGTGTCTGTAGCCTTTGTGAATAAAATTCAAGTGATGATGGAATCAAAAGTGGCTTGCATCAGATCCGATCATGGAACAGAATTTGATAATGCCAAGTTTGATGAATTTTGCAGTGAAAATAGCATCACCCACAATTTCTCAGCTCCAAGAACTCCACAGCAAAATGGAGTTGTAGAAAAGAAGAATGGTACCCTTGAAGATATGGCTAGAACAATATTGATAGTGGGATAGCCAAAAACTTCTGGGCAGAAGCCATAAATACTGCATGTTACTTGGTGAACAGGTGCATGATCAGGTCACTCTTGAACAAAACTCCCTATGAGCTGCTAAATGGAAGGAAACTCAAGCTGACTCACTTAAGAACGTTTGGGTGCAAGTGTTATGTTCTCAACAATGGAAAGGATCAGCTTGGAAAATTTGATGCCAAGAATGATGAAGGAATTTTTCTGGGGTACTCTTCTCAAAGCAAAGCTTACAAGGTTTAAAATAAAAGGACTCAGTGTGTGGAGGAAAGTGTTTATGTAATCTTTGACGAGTCACATCCATCTTGTGAGAAGAGAAAAAAGGATGATCAAGATGGAGAGCCATTGCTGGTTCCAGGAGAGACTATTGACGTGGAAAATGGAAAGACGGATATGATGAGTCAAGTGAAGGAGAAAGGTGAAGACAATGCAATTTCTTCCTCTCCAACTCAAGAGGAACCAGGTAATACAATCACAACCAGTGAAGCTGAAGAAAGAGTGGTTGATGCAGTTTAAAGTACTCCACAGATAGCAGAAAGAAGAATGCAAGGGAACCAGTCTGGATTACCCAGCTCCTCCAATAATGATATTCAAGTGCCCAACTGGAAACACAAAAGCTCCCATCCTCTCGATAATATAATAACTGCCCTTGACTCAGGAGTCCAAACTAGATCAAAAGCCAGAAATTCACTTGCCTTCTCAGTCTTCCTCTCCATAATAGAACCCAAAAATATTAAAGAAGCCTTGAAGGATGCAGACTGGATCACAGCTATGCAAGACGAGCTTCATCAATTTGAAAGGAACAAAGTATGGCACCTGGTACCTAGACCCTCAGATAGAACCATCATAGGGACCAGGTGGGTATTCAGGAACAAGCTTGATGAGCATGGAAACACTACAAGGAACATGGTGAGGCTATTTGTCCAAGGTTACAATCAGGAGGAAGGAATTGACTATGATGAGAATTTTGCTCCAGTAGCTCGTATGGAAGCCATCAGAATCCTCATTGCCTTTGCATCACATATGGAATTCACTTTGTTCCAAATGGATGTCAAAAGTGCATTTCTGAATGGTTTTCTTAAAGAAGAAGTCTATTAAAGCAACCTCTAGGTTTTGAATGTCATGAACATCCTGAAAATATGTTCAAATTGGACAAGGCGCTGTATGGATTGAAGCAGGCTCCTTGAGCTTGGTATGAAAGGTTGTCAAAGTTTCTCTTAGAAAATAATTTTGCAAGAGGAAAAATTGACAACACTATGTTTCTGAAGAAACAAGGAAGGAACCTACTCATCGTTCAGGTATATATTGATGATATCATTCTTGGGGAAACAGTTGATTCAATTTGTGTGGAGTTTGCAAGACTCATGGGAAGTGAGCTTGAGATGAGAATGATGGGGGAGATGAACTTTTTCTTGGGTCTTCAAGTGAAGCAGTCCACAAAGAGAACATGTATCCGTCAGTAGAAGTATATCTAGGAGCTTGTGAAGAGGTTTGATATTGAAGCATCAAAAGTGATTGACACTCCACTCGACTGGACATGGATGACTTTGGCTCTCCAGTTAACCAAAAAATATATCGAGGCATTATTGGATCTCTCCTCTATCGCACTGCCAGCAGGACAGATATAGTATTCAGTGTGGGACTATGTGCAAGGTTTCAGTTAAATCCCAAGGAATCTCATCTAAAGTCTGCCAAAAGGATTCTGAGATATCTCAAGGGAACACAAGACATGGTTCTATATTACCCTTCAGGTGACAATTTTAATCTTGTTGGGCATGTTGATGCTGATTATGTAGGTTATATTGTGGAAAGGAAAAGCACATCTTGAATGGCTCACTTCTTAGGATGATGTCTGATTTTATGAGGCACAAGGAAGAAAAATTCAGTAGCTCTTTCAACAGATGAAGCAGAATATGTTGTTGCAGCTTCCTGCTGTGCTCAGCTTCTATGGATCAAACAACAATTGGAGGATTTTGGAGTATACACTGATTGTGTGCCTCTTCTATGTGACAACACCAGTGCACTCAACATGGCCAAGAACCCGGTCCAGCATAAAAGAACTAAGCACATTGATGTGAGACATCATTTCCTCAGAGACAATGTGGAGAAGGGGATTATCTGCATGAAGTTCTATAGTACAGAAGACCAAATTACAGACATCTTCACCAAACCTCTGAGCAGGGAACATTTTGAGAGAAACAGGATGGCACTAGGGATAATAAAGCCTAATTGAGAACCTGATTCCTTCCATATGGCTATGAAAGTTACATTCAGGTAAAATTAGCTAAAGTGTTCTGGCCAAGTCTAGCTCAGTTCTATACCGTTGCATGTAGACACGCATGATGATTATAGAAGCTGAAGAAACAACGCATGAGCAGTAAAAAAGGGTTGAGAATTTTTGGAAGACTGGTCAAGAACCTGGTTCTTGTACCACAAGTTAGTAGTCTTGTGTTTTTCTCATGCATATATAAAAAGATACAAAATTAAATGCCACGTCATCCACCTTTTCAGACCCTGTATGTCACGTCTTTTTGTTCAAACCCTTGACTACTCTGTTACTGCAGAAACACCACCAAACGTCCCCTTTCCACCATTGTTGACACTGAAACACCTAAACCTGATTCCCATTCACCCTCCATCTCTTTCACCACTCCCTCAAACCATGCTCATCCTTTAAATGTTGAGAAATCATAAGTCCATAAAATCGATAGTATCTCTTCTATGTCGCCTGATATTCTCAAAGAATAGAACAAGGATGAAGAAAAGGGTGAAACTCCACATGCAAAAAAGGTATCTGAGGAAGATATTGATCAGTGTACAATTCCTCTAGTCTTGGATACTGTTGCTCCAATGGAACCTCAGGAGAAAGAGGCCATAGAAAACATGTTGGCCACTGCTGCTGAGGGACTAGTGAATGAGGTACCTCCTACCATGCCTGAGTCTCAGGGGGAAGGGACTCAGCCCATAGGGGAAGAAGGAACAATGGTGCCCTTCGAACCATCCGCACTGGAAGAAGCTACTGGGACTCATGTTGATGAATCTGATCCCTCTCTTGAGGAAACAGGTCAGAAATCATCATCCTAGGTCAGCTTCGACCCTGCTCCTTCTCCTCACTTTGATGCTGAGACTTTGGATTCAATCCCTCCTGCTGTGAGATCTAGTGATGAGGATGAACATGATGATGTAGCTCTCAGTGCATTTTCTATAGAAAGAAGCTCGTGATCACTCCTGAGCCCCCTCCTAAGCGACCTACCACAAGGTTGCAAAAGAAGGAGTCTCTTGAGTCTTCCTTGAAGAAAAACAAAAGGAGTAGCAAGAAAAAGAAAAGGAGGCTGGTGAAAGATGGAGAAATTGTTTATGACAAGGATATACCGGTAGTAGAAGTGGATGAGGAAGCTCAAGAGGAACCAAGTTCCCTGGTTAATATATCTCAGAAAAAGAAACAATTCATTGAGAGTGCTTCAAAAGAAGCTATTGAAACACCCGGTGAAAAGTCTGTGAAAGGTGGTATCAAGTTGAAGCAAGTTGTGGAGGAAGAATCAGTGTATGATGATGATATTCTAGTGAAATCAAGTGTAAAAGGTAAGTCCATTGGGAAGTCTGGTAAAAGAAAATTGGAAGCCGTAGTGGAACCCGGTTCTATGAAAAAAGTGAAAAGTGGAAGTGTGCTTGGCAAAGAAAGGTTAAGGTACCAGAAGGTACTGTGGGGTCGCACTTTTGACCCAAAGATTTTTGAGATGGCTGGTATGAGGCAAGTACTTGAGATGGTCGAATTTCAACAGTGGGGCATCTGTTCAAAGTGGATGTGCCCAAGGTGTATGAGGATGAGGTCCAAAGTTTTTATGCTGACCTCTTCACTGTTGAATCCGACCATATCTGTGCTTTAGTGAATGGGGTAGATATTGTTATGGACTCTGCCGTGTTAGGAGACATTCTCAAGGTCTCTTCTGAAGGTTTGTCGTCTGTGAGGGGTGCATGTGGTTCAAATTTTAGCGCCATAGTGAAGGAAAGAGCTGTCCAGCAAAGGGAACGGGTACACAAGAAGGCTCTACGTCCTGGGTACCCGAAATATCACAAGTACCGCCTCGTCCTGGGCCATCGCACGGAAAACTATAACCGAAATCCTTTTTATCCGGCATTAACTTGGAACCACGTGCATCTAAAGCACCTTTTACTAAGATCAATGTAGTTGTATGTAAACCAAGAGCAATAGCATGATGAACCAAAAAGTCTCCAGGACCTATTGTTAAAAATAATGAATTACTATTTTCATTAACAGCATTTAACCAACCCGGCAACCAGATGCTTCGACCCGCATTGAATATCGGATGTTATTTGGGTTGGTTAACAAGATTCTTCTCCCTCGGGCTAAGAGTAGGTCTATCACATCCAAGTCTGATTTGTATTTAATGGAAGAACTGGATGAGTTCCGCTCTGTCAATTTTCCTGCCATTATGATTGAACATATGCAGAAAGTGGCAGAATTCAAAGATGGGAACTATGGACTTCCTTATGGATTTATTCTCATGCATGTCTTCAAATTATTTGGTATGCCCTTGGGACAGCCCAAGATGGGAAGCAGAAAGCAGACCTTCTCAAAAACTACTTTAGAGGAATGTGAATGTGTTGAAAAAGTTGGAGGAGTGGGAAGCACGTCGACGATCTCACAGCTTATCAATGCCCAAAACAGTGCTACAGAGGAGATCAGGAAGCTGAAGGTAAGGAATGCCATTCTCGAGACTCGGCTAAGTCAGGCTATAGCGGCACCAGGATCCTCCAGTTCATCAAGTGAAGAGGTTGCTCGTGTGACAAAAGAAAATGATGATCTCAGGCAACAGGTTGGGAACCTGAGAGGGAAACTGCTCGCAGAGAAAATATCCGCAAATGCTCGGATTGACCTAGTTCTCAACAATCTTGCTGCTACCTCCAAGCCTTCCTCCTCTAGTGTCCCTAGGCAAATCTTCCAGTGACCAGCTTTCAGTTTATCTCTTTTATTTTGATGACTTTGTGGTAGTTTGTTTTTTTTTTTTTTTTTGTGGTGTGGATGGAATTCGCTTGTACTGCTCCTGCTCTTCAAAGTCCAAATCTGCCTTTGCTGTAATGGAAAAGGCTTATGTTTTATAAAAATTAATGAAGACTCTCCTCTTTTGCTGTAAATGCTTATGTTTTTCTTCTTCTCTTTTCTATCATGTTGTGTGCACACAAGTGGCATGAGTTAGCTAGGCTAGACTTCTTTATGCTAATTGCTTGCTTGTGTATTTTTAATGATTCCAAAAGGGGAAAAATAACTTGAAGCAGGGGTCTGAGTAAGGGGGAAGCATAAAGTCAGGGGGAACTTGTGAAGTTCCTGTTACTTTATCTGGTTTATTTTGCTCTGCATATGGTTGTAAATTTTGAAGTTTGTCATCATCAAAAAGGGGGAAATTGATGGGTTTACAGTCTCTTAGATTTATATTTTGATGATCTAACAAACTTACTGTCAAAGAACCAGATAAAGAACCTAATGCACACTTGGTATATATCTCAATCAACGGACTCAAGCTAATGTGAGCTTTATGACTTCAGACAATAAAGAATCAACTCATGGACCTAATCCCTTTGGGTTTCCCTGACAACAGTATGAAGTCAACTTTCTATAGCTGGAAAGTGACTACCTGCACTATACACGCTACAGTGCAGAAACAGTGCAGCAGTCACTTCCTATTGGGACAACCAAGTAATTACATCATTCAAGTGATGTCATCCAAAGTGTATTAACAAGAAGCATTACAACAAAACATCACTCGAACACTTGTGAATAGATCTGATAATCAAGCATTGAAGTTACAAGTGCATCAAGAACAAAGTACAACACTGCTACGGACCAGTTCCTACAACAAGTCTCTTGTATGTCCTTAGTTGAGTTGTATCTTTGTATTTGTTCTTCATTGTAATTCCTACTTTGCCTATTTAGAAGATTTAATTAGAAACCTCTGAAAACCATAAACCCTTAGTGTTTGTGTCGTGACTAGAGTTAGTCATGAGTTGAAGTCTTTGTAATAGGTGTATTGCAAAGTGGCTTGTAATAGGTGTATTACAAATTAGTGAGGAATTAAGAATTTAATTCCTAGGTTGCAATAGGTTGTAATCTAAAGATTGCTCAGTAGTGAAGTTGAAATCCTACCAGTGTATGTCATAGTTTTTTATCCCCTTGAGCAGGGATTTTTCCACGTAAAGTCCCTTGTGTCATTTACTTTCTGTTGCATTAGCTAGTTCTGTGGAAACTGTTATAGGATCAGGTCACTATATAGTTTGGTGGACTCATGCATCCTATCACCAGAGTATGGTCGATTATTATCCGGGCGATAATTGTGCTGGAAAAGGAGTTGAAGTTGATTCAAGAAAGCGGAATCCTTCTGATTCTGCCCTGTGGAAAGCTGCAAAGTCTGGTGAACCAAGTTGGGACAGCCCCTGGGGTTTGAGAAGACCAGGTTGGCATATAGAATGCAGTGCAATGAGTGACTCTTATTTAACACATTTCTTTTGATATACATGGTGGTGGAATGGAACTTGATATTTCCTCACCATGAGAATGAGATCGCCCAGAGTTGCGCTGCTTGCGGCCCGGAGAGTAATGTTAGCTACTGGATGCATAATGGTTTTGTTACCATAGATGATGAGAAAATGTCGAAATCATTAGGGAACTTTCTTCACTATATTTGAGGTTACTCGATTGTACCATCCCCTTGCATTGAGGTACTTGTTGTTGGGGACGCACTACCTTTCTCCTGTTAATTACTCAATATCACACATAGAGTTGACGGAGGAAGATATTTTGCGTGCGATAGAGGAAACAGTTTGGAGGCCTTGTGTAAGATCTGGACAGTAATTTTCCTCACTCTGCCAATTCCACAGATTAAGAGTGATCACTAGGAAGTATTTTTTTAGTTTTATTTCTATTTTATTTTTGGATAATTAAGGTGACTTCTCCACATTCTTATTGTGCCTGTTAATGAATTTGATGATCATAACTCGGCTATGTTTAAAATTTCGGCAGATGATGTGTAGTTAGTGACCTCAACTCCTACAGCCCCTTCGTAGATTTTTCTCATCTGCTTTTGCAAATAAAAGTTTAAAACACATCAAGTTGCTCTCACAATGCAAATGCAATATATACACCAGGGCTCGATCTTGGATAGGGGTGGCATATGGGTTTGTCGGATCGGATATGAGAAGTCGAAAACGAAGAATGTAAAAAACGGATAAAATATTCAACTCGATTAATATTTAATATTGATATAAAATGGGTTAATCAATAGATAATAACACTAATTTTGATGCTCTTAATAACGCGTTCCACATGAAAGAAGAAACTTTCAAGTTACGATGAATGGTGTCCCAAAGCACCATAATTTCTTGAGAACGAATTTGTAGTGAGA
The DNA here is from genome assembly GCA_005239505.1 of Nicotiana paniculata. NCBI lineage: Eukaryota > Viridiplantae > Streptophyta > Magnoliopsida > Solanales > Solanaceae > Nicotiana > Nicotiana paniculata. The sequence continues at coordinate 15,797 of ML303908.1, forward strand.
GGAACATAATTGGATGGTGCTTAATGTTGCAAGTAGTACAAATTGTTGGTCAGAAAGAAGAGCAAGCTTCTATATTCATGGTCACCCAGGGCAAAGAAGAGCATTAGCGGTAGAAAGTGTAAAAATAGCACACGCTAGTCAGTTTTTGGACTGGTTATTCAAAAGTAGTCAGCATTTATAAAGCCATTGAAAAATAGCCACTATTTTGCTGCAACACGGAAAGTTCCAGCATAATATACTGGAGATCGGTGCACCTGTGTATGAACTTACAGCATATTATGCTAGAACTCCAACACACGGAAAGTTCCAACATAATATACTGGAGATTGTAGCACCTGCGTATAAACTTCCAGCATATTATGCTGGACCGATATATTATACTGGAACTCCAGTATATTTTGCTGGAGTTCTAGTAAACTTATGCTGGAACTAGAGTATTTTCGGATTTTGAATAGTGTTTTCGTTTAGATTTATCTTTACATGAAAAGTTGCTAAATTTTAATTACTTTTAAAAATATAATTATTTTTGAATGACCACTTGTAAATCTGGTCATGTTTGAATTTTTCCACTAAAAGATAGTTTTAGTCAAGTAGTACAAATTGAAGTGGTTGGCCTCTCATTTTCATAAGAGGAACGTGTTCGTCCAGGTGTGACTTGTCAACGTTTCTTAAACTTCCAATGGAACATCAATTATTTCAATTTATCAATAGCAAAAAAATGTTTCTGAAAGAAGGTTTTATTTCAGTAGTATAGTTTCGGTTAATACAAATGAAACTTTAAATAAAGTCATATAACCATTTCTTAGTTTTAAATCAATGTATATTGCACGCTGTTAAGATCATCCTTAATTGTTTTTAAATAAATTTTTAGAAAAAGGTTAGTAAGAAGAAAGGAAAGAAGGCAGAAGGAAACCGAGGACAAACTGATACTTCATGCTATGCTTCAATGTATAATTTATGTATTTGACTAAAAAAAGTAAATAAAGAATGTGGATGGCTAAGATCCCGTAAAAAAAAGGAAAGAAGAATAAAAAAAGAAGTAAGTATTGGATTTGGTAAAACCTATTGCTTTCGACTCAAACCGATGTATTCATAAAAGATGATATATTAAGATGTATCGAACTCTGAATTGCATATCCTGATTTGCTTCTAATGTAATCCAGTCAAGTCTGAGCAATAAGTCAACCATACATGTACTTGACTGCAGTCCAAAATATTAAACAATTCAAACTCACCACTCTAACCTCGGCAAGACAGAAAAAATAAACACGATGACAAGAAAAAGCCAAAGATCAACCCCATCTAGACATAAAAAATCTTATAACTATAGACAATTTACTTTTCTTGCACACCACTCAAATTTCAACAAAGAAAAGGGTCAGCAATGGCAACCTACATACCTTTCCCAAGTAAATGCTGCATGAGGTACATTAAGCTAAAATCAGAATAAACTTTTCTTAAACCTTGAAGCTTTAAAAATCCTCGTTCGCCTATAAAAACAGGATGAGCAAAGGCTAGAAATACAACAACTCCTACTTTCTTTCAACTGCT